>JAJHUR010087132.1:0-25743 GCA_027495735.1 Lutjanus campechanus | reverse complement strand
TAAAGTGATCAGCATTAATATATATCATAAAGCTGAGGCAGACTTTACTAAGTTACCGGTCAGTTGGAGCTGCTTATAAAAGGTGCCACAAAAGTCTAATCAGTGCGCCCTGATTCCAAAGTGTGTGAGGAAATATTCACACTTTCAAGCTTCACATTTCCTTCTAAATACTTGGAATCTTGCCACAAATTATCAGTCCTTAACAAAACAACCACAGATACTACCTATTTCTTATCAATATCGTCATATTTAACTTTTGCGCACAAGGGGGAACCTTTACGCACACGATTGCCTCCACGCAGCCTATTAAAGCAGCCACAAAAGTTGCACTTACTTCCTAAAGGTGAGTCAAATCACTGCAGCCGATCACAAAGCGTCCCAAACAGCCAGCAGCAGGAGAAGAGCGGCGTTCAGTTGGGTCCGTGTGTACCGTGATGTGGTATACGTTCCCCTCAAATATCCCAGCCCGTATTATTTGGTGGGGGGGCAGCAGCATCACTTTAAAATTGCCGCTAACACTCAGTAGCCTGCATTAGGCGTGCTTCAGCTGCTCTGTGCAAGGCATGAGCATATCCCGAGCACATGATAGACGAAGAGAAGAGGGAGAAGGAGGGGAGGGATGGGGGGGGGGGGGGGGGGGGAGGGGGGGAAGAGGGAGAGAGACAACTTTCCCATAACGTCTACAAGCACCAAATAGAAAAGTGCATGCACAGTTGAGCTCTCAGAGTGTGCAAGTTTTTTTTTTTTTTTGTTTTACAAATTTGCACTTACTGCATCTTCACAGCCTAAATCAAACGTTTTAACTTACCTCCAATTAACAAAAATCCACTTGCGCCGCTGCTGCTGCTGCTGTGTCAGTGTCTCTTGGCTAAGTTGTTGGGACGTTTTTCTAAGAGGACAAACTTTCTGCTATCAGCCACAGACAGCAGATCCATCCAGTCCCCTACAGGCAACTCCCCTCGTCATTGAACCCTGCTCTTAAACTGCTCGTGGCTCAACACCACTGGTCAGGTTGGCTCACGTAAAGATATTCAAAGCCACAGGAGTCCGTTACCCCACCTATGATGGCAGGACTCCTCACTCTAAAAAGTCCTGTTAAGGCCACTCATTAGGATACTTTTTCTTGAAGGCACAATATAAAACATTTTCCTTAAAAATATGAGGTATTGACTCGTACAAACATAAACCTTTTCAATCATCACCTGCACTTGAAGTGTGTGGTGGTGTGCGTATATCTGCAGAGACGCTGCCCCTCTGCATGTATTAACTTATTTCCCCTCATTATTTTTGCTGTGTTTGGGACGTTTATCGACCCAAATCGTCGACATTTGACGTCCTGGTATGTTTCTGGTACGTTTATGAGCAGCTCGTCGAATCCTACCTTTGAATATTAGAACATTACGTTACTCACAGGCTGCTCCCTGGGAGCTTAAATAATCCGCTCATCATCCTCTGTTGTGTTGCCAACATTTCCATCAGACCACCACCTCCTAACATATACATAAGGATTAGAATACACACACCTTCGCTCAGCTTCAAAAATGAAAATAAGCATGCTCGTAAACGATTAGATAAGTGTTAAATGTGTGGGGGGTTTTCGCGTTTTTTGCTTTAAACAAAATCAAAATGTATTTACTCCAATGAGACGTCGTTTTTTGTTTTGTTTTTAATGATGTGAGAAGAGTTTTTTAATAGGAAAGAGTCCCGAACAGGGGTGGTTTGTAGCTGATATAACACAACTAATGTAACCTCTTAGTCTTTGCCATGGGTCTTATTTTTTTTTAGGTTGAATAATTCGTGAACACTACTCTTTTCTTGGGAAAGAAGAACTTCAGCATTAGCAGGTTAAAACACACATGAGGTCTTTTAGTTTATCTCTTGTGTTTGTGGTGTTGAACACAGACTGTACAGGAGCAGAGTTTGTTGGAGAGGAGAGCAGCCTCATTTGAATATACATATAGGAGGGACAATTTATGGACTCCGTGTATTGTCTCTGCTGCTGCTGACTAACTGACTTGTGGTTGGCTGTTTTTAATTTAACGGCGTTTTTGTGATAATAAAGGAGCCACCAGGCCGCG
The DNA here is from genome assembly GCA_027495735.1 of Lutjanus campechanus. Taxonomy (NCBI): domain Eukaryota; kingdom Metazoa; phylum Chordata; class Actinopteri; order Lutjaniformes; family Lutjanidae; genus Lutjanus; species Lutjanus campechanus. The sequence continues at coordinate 23,665 of JAJHUR010087132.1, read as the reverse complement.
TCTCCATGTCCAAGAGAAACACGTTTTACAGACTCAAAACTTGCTTTAAAACGGGGACAAACAAAATAAGACAAACCTTTTTATTTATAGATTTTTTTTTAAAATTATTATTCCTATAGGCTATCAAGATGCCCTCCTATTGAGATGTCATGTGAGTCAATAATTCGGCCAGCAGCAGATTTAATAAAATAGTCAATTTCATTTAAAATGAAGCGAGCAAAATAAAGCGTGTGGCGTCATTTTCTTTACAGAAATCCTCACTGAGGCAAAAAATAAAAAAAATATATTAAAAAAAATCAAATATTAAAATAGACATTTCTTTCCATTTTTAGACCAGACAGCATCAGCCTATAAGGTGCAGTTTGTGATGAGAGCAGGCGAGCCTCGTCTGACACTGGAAACAGTGTTTTGAAATTGGTGTAATGAAACACCTTCACGTTAAAGAAGCAGACAGGCTTCTTTAACAGTATAGCTTCAGTTGTTAAGGTGTGAATGAATAGGTTTTGTCCTTTTAGAGGACAAACAGAAGTCCATGTACTTATTGTACTGCATGTGTGAAAACTTCCATTGTTTTAAGTTATTATTATTATTATTATTATTATTATTATTATTATTATTATCATTATCATTACCTTTTTTATGCCACTGTTTTCTTTAGCTTTACACTACAAAGTATCCCTCTTTTTATAATCTGATTTTAAACAATAATGTCCAAATTTAAACGATAAGAGAGGGATTTTCTGTCTCAATCTGACACTGACGATGAAAAAACGTTCGTGCAGCAGGTCGACGAGCACACAGGCTTATTTGTGCCTGTTCGATCTACATGAACAGCTCTGGAGAGACCGAGGATGAGGATGAGGAGGGTGAAGGTTAGAGGGGGACTCGACTAGACGACTAAATGGTGACATCTAGCGGTGGTTTTGGAGAATGTCGATGGTGAAAACGTGGCCATGCATCCTCCACTGCCACTGGAGCACATGCACCAACCCCACCCGCCTCTAATCATACACATTACTGCATGTGAGATTTAAAAGACGTGCATAATTAACTTGGAAAAATATTTATTTTTATTGAAAGACTAAATTGCCACAGACAAGTTTGATGAGATGTTACACTTGACCTACAAAATGCGTCAGTTGTAGCCTAAATCTGAGCCTCTTCATGAAAACGCACTTCTGTTACTCTTCAGGTTGTTTTGAGGTTTTTACTAAGTTAAAAATGCTATTTTATATATGCATATTTTAATTTAGACTAGGACTAAATTGTGCTCTTTCTTTCATGTTTTCTCACATTTTCTGACTCATATATATATATATTTTAAATTTCCTTCGTTTCTGTAGAGTTGAACCAGAGCTGGATCAGATTTAAGGCACCGGTTCAAACGGTGACACGTCGTGCGTCAGTTTGACCTTTTGAGAAACTGCGAGAATAACTGTTGTCGCTAAAGATGATTTCTGACAGATAGTACATTATATTGCGCAGCCTACAGTGACTTTACCAGCCGTGTTCACCACAGGCTCACGGAATTAACCCTTCGAATCCACTGTAGGGTTAAATTAATGAAGCAGCAGAGGGACTTCATGCAGCGCGGCCTAATTAAAACCTGCGGAAATGCGTTAGAGGAGCCAATCCACAGGACGGTGCAGAGGAATTTATATGCTGCAGGAATATTGTCAAGATAAAAATATAAACTATAAAAGCACAAAAGTCGCTGTTTAGCAGCAGAGACACACAGAATGTTGCAGTAATGCAGTAATCTTGAGTAGGCCACTGTGATTCATATTAGAGTGTTTTAATAGACAAAATGTTGCAGACTGAGAAATTTCGTTATGTTCGATTTTGTGCACCTTCACTAAAACATTTAAGGACGAAGGTGCGTCACATTACATCACATTTATTCATTTTTTTCCCTCTTGTAATCTTTTAATGAGGCACTTTGTAACCTGCTATATAAATACAAATTTACCCACTTTACTAGTTACGTTACTCGTGAGATAATAAAAAAAAACTGTGCGAAACGTGTTGAGCTCACTTCTTTGAGGCAACGTGAGAACACGACGTTATAACACTTGCAATTGATTGAAGACTTTGCTTTTTTTATTTTAATTTTGCGTGCTTTAAAACGAAAAGAATTGACTCACGTCTATATAATAGGATTATTAAAAAATAAATAAATTATTAATAAAGACAATTACTTTTCAGACTAACTCCCAAATGAATCATTTAATTTGAAGAATCGCGAAATTAAACTGCTTTAATTATGATATTTTGAAAGAATTGAGTTGCTGCATTAAATTTCTTTTAAAATTAAGATTTTGAAATGGATCAGAGAATTAAATCTATCACGACGAACAAACGAAATTTAGCCTACTTGTACAGGTGGATCTACATTAAGGTAAAACCTACTTTCAATAAGGTATCATAACATTTTTTTTTTTTCTTGTCCTTTAAAAACCTCTAATCAAGCTAATTAACGCTGCTGGTTCATTTAAAGGTGAAATGTGATTCTAAATATGTGTCCTGAACCTGAAGTGAGTCAAAAGATGAAGTGTCTGTCCTTCGAGCTCGGTTCATTTTCACAACAGTCAAGACGGAAGAAATGTGACTTTTAGTGACATGTGTCTCACCTGTCAAACATGTTTATGTAAACCAGATTCTGACGACACGAAAAACAATATCTAATTTAAAAAAATCATAGACTTTATGTTTAATCTCGCCTAAATCTATCGAATTTTAAAGACACTGGGGGTTTATACATATTTTTGTTTTAGCTTGTTTTTATTTTTATCCACCATAGGTGATAAGAGGTGCACTCAAAAGAAACAACTGATGATTTTTTTTAAAAAGGTAAATTAAAAACATCAAAATGCGAGACACTCTGTGGGTAGAGAGGAAATTCACATTTAGCAGGAGAAAAGGCCTGCAGAAAGACGCCCAGCTTGGATCAAATGTGCCTAATTTTTTATAACGATAATTTCCAAGTCGACAACATGCTGTCAACATGCATATCAGCTCTTAATAAATATATAACAGATCTTTCTGATTGCTGTATTTTCACAAGCCCGAAAATGCGCCATCCAGCGCCATTTTAATTTAATTCGCAGCTCCATTTCTTTGCGTCAGACATTCACACCTGATTGTTAGGAGGAAACCAAGGAAACTGAAAACTTTTATTTTCCTTGGAGGAAACCACGAAAAAAAAAAGAAGAAGAAAGAAATTAAAATAATGGATTTACTGAATGAGCTCTTCTTTTCTCTTTTCTCTCCTTTTCCTTTTTCTTCTTTTATTCAGGAATGAATGAGACAGTCCTGGAGTAGGCCTTGACCATTTGCATGTGTATGTGTGTGTATTTGGGGATATTTTTCACATCTCTCTGATTTATAAGAGCAGATCACTGTGTTTGCATCGTTTATGAACATGTGTTTTTGCCTGTGAATATAAGGTCCATGTGTATTGTGTATTATAGCATAATGTGTCACTGGGAGAGATGATGCCATTGTAATGTTAAGTGAGATAAACTTTGGCTTTAAATGCCAAATAAATGTCTTCAGAATGAATACTTGTGTTTAAAACGCCACATTTTTAAAATGTAAATGGACAGAAATGTGAGAATGATGCTTTTGTCATTATTTCAATGTCATACAATTAATAATGTCTTAAAGTGAAGCTGCTATGGAAGATTTTCATGTTGATATATGGTTATTTTATGACAGGAACTTTCGCAGATGCATGCAGAAACAAGTCAAAACACAATGAAATCACACCAAGTCACATCAGGATAACTAAGAAAGCCAGTAACTTTACTGAAATCTCTGCAAAATACAAATAGCCTTTCCCTCCAGCAGAGGAGACTTTTTTATTTCATCCCCATACGTTTTCACTACATACAGCTGAATCAAGTCCCTTGAGTTACAGAGATGTGGATTTAATTTAATACCATCTTAGTCTCAAGTGGCGACAAAGGCCAGCTTATGCCGCTGAAAGCCGCTCTCGCGTTCCAGAAAACATTAGTTCCAAACTCCCCCCCATTTTTCAGGTTTATACAAGCTACATTTGATACTACAGACTGACTTTTTTTTTAAGCATTGTAACATATTAACTCTTTTTTTAAAAATTCCTTTTTCAGATTTTTGAATAACAACTTAAATAAAACCACAAACACGGTGGAGCAACAAAGAATCCCATGTGAATGTAGGGACCGTAAGCAATGGTATTACATGGCTATTACACATGGCTGTACAGTTGTATGGTCTCCCCCCTTTTTCACTGCCAGTGACTTTATCAAAACATCAGCTGAGGTACTGCTTGGGTCAAATTTTGAGGTACCAACATTTAGTCTATTATAATAATAATAATGACAAAGAACAACTGATCAACAGGTGATGCAAAAGAATGGCTTCAAATTTAACAAACACAAAAAGAAAAAAAAAAAGAAAAACAAAGATATAAAGACAAGTTTTCTCCATGTCTTTGGTTAAAATTATTGTAAGCACTCTAATTAACCATCAGGACACGTTGGCATTATTTCAATCAGATCATAAGTGTGTAATGTGCTCAGGCCTGAATGATTATGCTGAGTGAAGAACAAATTGTAAATACAAAGTAAGTTTTTGCCTTTTTCAATGCAATATGCACAGGGGGACAAATGTGCGACAAACAGGTAAATTATCATGGTTTGTATTGACAATGCAGCTTGATTCTAAAGCCACATCTGACTGACTGAAATTGAAATGTGAAACCAATTGTACATTTGAGCAAATTCTTTTTATTGTCTTGTTTCAATGCTTGCAAAAAACCATAAATGAATGTGAAAATAAAAGTTGAGTTTTACAACACAGAAAATGCCACTGGCTTTGGTTTCTCCACACTTTATGCTGCCTGAAACATCACGTTTATTTATTTTTTTTCTCAACCTTTTTGTATTGAATTTTAAAAAAAAGAAGAAGAACACCATTATAGAGGCTCTGCCCCTGTTTGACTACACAGACTGTATACAGTAACAACATAGTGAACCTGCATGAAATATGCACATAGAAATATCATAACACTTAAGTGACAGCAGATACGGGAAGTGGGAGGCAGAGAGATATGTGGCTAGTTTCATTGTTTTTAAAAATGAGAAAAAATCAAAACAGCTATTTATTTATTTAAAATAAACAATTGTGCTTCTTTCATACCAGCATGATCAATTTTGTCCTCGTGTGTCTGACGCTGAGCCGTCACTGACATGTGGTAAAATGATGTGGAACCTGTTTTGAGGAGTGGAACGTGAGGAGTCACAGGACGACACAGGATCAGGGATAATTACTCACAATGCACTTGCAAAATTATGTCAAATAAATATGATTCAAAGTAAAATTGTACAGATCGTTTCTGGGCTCGTGCACCCGCTAAGAATTAAGATGGAGCAGATGAGATTAACTGTATTAAATTAGATAATTAAGCTTAAGAATGATGCATTAAAATGCACCTAGATATGCGCTGAGGGTCAGTCATATTTCCTCATCAGTGTGACAATCATGTCCATCATGTGTCAACGTTTATTTCTGTGTCATCCCCAGTTCCAGTCTCGTGACATTTTCCACTCACAGGTTGTTTTTTTTTATTTCAGCATTCAGGTCTGTCTGTCTGTCTTTCCTCCGTCCGTCCGTCCGTCACACAAACCCTGGCAATGCTTTCCAGCTGGTTTTTAAGGTTAGACTAAATACACGCCTGAACAGCAGCGTTCAGGGCTCAAATGAAACAAACCAGACAACATGTGCAACTGCACATAGAAACTCCACTAAGAAACCAACAAAAATCATTAGTATATATATTTATATATTAGAAAGCTATACACAAGCATGTTAATTTCACAGATTTTTTTTTAAAGATTCTTAATATTACCATTATTATATATAATTAGAAATACACGTTTAAAAACAAACCTCTACAAAGATAAAACAGTTCAGCAAAGCATTGGATCTCAGTCTGTTTTTCATGGCTTAGGGCTTCAGAGCCCTGTCATTTCCCCCTCTGGGTGAACTATCCATCTCTTATTAGCAAAGCTATCAAAAAACACATTCTGGCTTATAGAAACTACAAAAAGCCACAAAAATGCTTTGCATTGTATTCCTTTCATATGAAAATATAAGCAAGTGTATCGTACAATTGTTTTTTATTTTTCCTTTTTTTTTTTTCATTTATTAACACTGAATATTAATACTAGATCCAGAGTTTTCTTGATTACACTAACGTAGCTCTTAGATCAAAGGGTGGTCCTCGCTTGGCTCCGTTCTTTAAGGGGGAGCGCTAAAATCAAAGGTTCCACACGTTCTCGCATTGGGTCTGCCTGTTTACCTGTACAATCCTTCAAATGTTGCATAATAGCTTTTTCATTTAGTGAGTAAATAAATCTTGTAATGTCTGGCATCTTTTTGACCCCTGCCTGCCCCTTTTCCCCCCTTGACCCTCATATTTACATAAATACGTTGAACCTGCAACATGACATCATCTAATGTTAACACACATTTTTGCAAGGGAGAACTGCAGAGAAGGTATATAGCAATGAAACCGACACTGTACACATGTTATCGTCTGTCCAACTCAAGTGCTAAGGTGTTTTTCCACTGGACACACTCACTCTCATGTTAATGTTTTTTTTTTTTTTTTTTTTTTTTTTTTTTTTTTTTTTTTTTTTTTTTTGTCTTTTTTTCGTCTCTAGTCACTGATATAATTGCTGAGGCAAAGTGTACGTACGTTTTTATGAAACAGAGTACCTGACTATTTTTTTTGTTTATTTGTTGATATGCATATATGTACACATACACACACGTGTAAAGATATATGCATACGTGAGTCTTTTTATCCACACACGATACAATTTATGCATAGTTCCCCAACAAAAATACCCCCAACCAACACCCACCCACTCCCAAAACCCCCATTACAACACCCCACTGGTTTATATAATGTCAATATGTATAGCACACACACACTCAGCAAAAAGAAAATAAAAAAAAAAAGGAAAAGAAATTACAAACATATTTTTGATAAAAAGGGGCTGTCCCTTTTCTTTCCTTCAGCGTTAAAGAGATAAAAGGAGGAGGCCATGGGGTTGGGTGGCGGTGAGTGACTCGTGATATCGAGTGAGAGGAGGAGGAGGGAGTTGACTTGGGGGGCATCGTAACGCTGCGTTGTTGTCGGGGGGGTTGGCGGGCTCAGGGCAACTCGGGGCACTGCCGGGGAGAGGACGCAGCTATCATGTGGCCCATCCTTCTGACAGACGCACCCGTTTGATGGAGGGGCTCTCGCGCTCGTCCAGGGCGGGCCGGGCCAGTCCCAGAGGTGAGTGGAACTCGTTCCTGTGCTCGTCGCGGTCGCTGCCCTCATGGGAGCTGCTACAACTGCTCAGGCTATCGACGGGGGAGCGTCCCGAGTCCTGGCGGGACGAGGGGTTCTGGGGAGTTGGTACCCCGCCACCGTAGCCCCCTGGTGTGCTGCTGGTGCGATCTCTAGGAGGAGAAACAGGTTCGGACTTGATGTGCAGGCTTTGAGCAGAGGGCAGGGAGAGATTTGAACCCTGACATAAGTGAGAGCTAGAGCAATTTCTGTAGGAAGGAAAGGAAACGCAAGGAGTTACAGAGTTACAGAGCAAGAATCAAAGTGACACACACACACACAAACACACTCATACTCATTAAAACAGAGGTGTCATATTTGTGTTGAACCTTGCAAACGAAGGTTGAAAACAGTGAAGGACTCTCGGTGTCTCAAAATAAAATCTCTGCTGATAATTTACGTGTTACATCATGCATCCACACAACACCTCAGATTCAGTTCAGTGCACTCACCCTAGCTGTCCAAGGGCTGAGTGCTGCATGTTCTGAAGGTGTTGCTGTTGCCACCCGCTCATCGAGCCGAGGTGAAGGGAGCTGCCGCTGTTGAAGCCAGACAGGGAGGACAAGTCTGCACTGTTCAGGGAATACTCTGTGCACAAACACACAAGAAGAGATTTAGATTATAGGTTGTTCAAAGGAGTTCAAACAAAGTTGCAAAGAGAGCGCAGCTCTGATATGAGCTGCTGTGATGTTACATCGATGCGTTCAGTGTGACAATAGCACCCCCTGCTGGTAGACTGCTGTATAACATCTAAATCTGGGAAGGAGGTTTCAAAGGCAGTGTGTGTACTGTATACTTGAAATCAGGGCTGTAGATCAGATATTGCATTTGGGACATGAATCATAGTTAGGGGGGGTTGTATCATAATTTTTATTTTCACTGACAAAAACTATTAAAATCATGATGATGTGACATTTGTTGGGGTCTGTACCAAACAAACATGTTTTCTTGCATCTGGAGAATAAGATTTGTAGGCCAGGACACTACAGAACTTCATTATAATGTTTCTTCATTTTACCTTCATCAAAATATTGCAGCAGTTCGGACATTGCATTTGGTCATATTGTGATTTTGATAATATTTTGATTGATTGTGCAGTCCTACTTGAAATTAGAGCCTGATTGATACTTGATTTTTGGGGCTGATGATGATATTAGGAAGTAAAAAAAATCCAATAGCTTTATGTTGGCTGATATTTTTTTTATTTATATGTATTTTATATTATTTTATTGGTATATTATTTGGTATATAATTTTATTAAATCCTGTTTTTTTTTGCTTTTGTGAAACACTTTTTAACTATGTTTTGAAAGTTGCTTTACTCAGGGTTCCTGCACATTTTTTAATTTCAAAATCCCATATTTTTCCAGATTCAAATTTCCAGACTTTGCTGTATATTCTGACATCTGAATACAAATAGTTGTATTGTACTGTTTGTCATGTAAATAAATGATTTTAAAATCCAGCTTCTCCACATTCTAACTATGTATATAAATCAGTTAGTCTTACGCAGAAAGCTGGACAATGTAATGTCCGATGTAATGTAAACAGCTGCTTGAAATGCCATGAAAGCATTCTGTATGTATGATCAATGTTTTCAGAAGTTGAGAATTTTAGATTTTATGAAATAGAATAGTGGCAGTAATCTAGAAACACAAATATTTTTCCATATTTTTCCCAGACTTGGAAATTACTTAATTCAAATTCCATATATTTTCATGATAAATACATAAATACATAAATAAATGAATCTAAATCTAAAAGAGAATGAGCCTGTGTTAATAGACACATGTATGTGTATGTATGTGGTACGTACCGGTACCATAAGAAGTAGAGATGGCAGATGGGTAACCACCCATGCCCTGTCCTGGTAGGGTGGGAGTTGCTACTGATACCACTGGGGTGGCCAATGACTGAGCAGACTGAGAGTTGTTTATTCTCTGGTTCTGTGACAGAGTAAAGGAAGAGGACACAGACAGAGAGCAAGAGAGAGAGAGGGGAGAGGCTTGAGAACGTGCAATCAACTCCCAGACAAAACAAACAAAAAAAACCTGCAATAAACCAAGAAAGTTTTTTTTGATTTTCTTTCATTTCGTTCTTTCACTCAACAGATGCTGAGAGAATGAATGTGATGCCAACTTCTGGGGAAATTAATCACTTGACATGCGGCACGGCTGAACCCTGCCAACCCTATCATTTACCACCCTTTCCGAGGGCCCACTGTCGCTATAGTAACACCATCGGTCTCCACAGCAACGCAGGGTAGCGACGGCGAGGGAGAGGCACTTTACTCCAGCACAGGGGAGGGTTTGGCAGAAAAGAATGGAGGTTTGATGCAAAAATTAAAGTGTACTCTTTTGTTGTCCTCCACTTCTACATTCTGAGTAATAAAAGCTGTGAGCTGAATGCGTGCAGCGCAGACTACACGCAGGCGAGAAGATAAAAAGGAAGGAAGGGAGGAGTAGATACAGAGGGGCTGAGGCAGAAAAGAGGCCAGGCTGCTTTTACTCCAACGCACCACTGGATGGCACTATGTGCCCTCGCAAAATGTCATGTGAGGTGACATTGGAGCCTTCAGCAGAGTCAGCAACAATAAAGGTTAAAGTTTCTCTGGAGTTGGGACCGCTTTTCTCCAAAAACACTATCTGGTGTAATAATCTCAGTAGTGATAGCAGAAACTGAATGCAAATGAAGAAGTTAGACTCAGGTGACTGCAATGCTCTCAGTCTTACCAGGCTGGTCTTGAAAAAACAGTTTGTGATGAGAAAACCTCTAAAGTTTCAAATTCTTAAGGACCCTTTTAGGGTTGTTTGAGTTCTAAATTTGAGTGGCAGTCTGACTTACCAATAGCAGATCGACATCCTCAGACTGACGGCATTAAAAGGGGAGGGTAATAAGTTCAAATTAGTGAGTGTGAGTAAGAATATAGGCTAGTAGTGGTGGCTAAGGGTGGAACTAGGGATGGGGCTGCTGTAGGAACGGCCCAACGAAAACAGAACTAATGTGAAAAGAGAAGGCTGAGAGCTACTAAAACTATACTTAACACACCTTATTAGAAAGACAGGAGAACAAAATATCAGGGACTATAAGCGTCAACATACGCACACAGCCACAGCAGAGGAAACATATCTGACAGTGTATCAGACTTGGGTAAAGAAAATAGAGAAGAGTTTTTAAGAAAGTTTAAAGTGTGTAAAGTGTAAGAAAAGGCCACTTAGCCACTTAAAAAAGGTCCATCTAACAAAAAGATCAACTTCAGTTTAAGCATACACAATATTTGTAATATTTTCACCGCTTTAGCTTGTCATCAGACAGCCTTATTTTGACGGGAAGCCAGTATTATACAAGCCAAATATTGTTCTCTCCAAACCGACCAAACTCCGTAGGTGAAATAAGTAATTTTACCTTGCAGATAAATGAGAGTTGCTGGTCTATCTCTGCATCGATCTATTAGTTAGTTTGACTTACTGAGTGACTTTGGTGTTTTAAGAGGATAGTTCAGATTCACCAAAGTCACAAAATAACACAAACAAACTAAAAGACTGAGGTAGTGAAAGACCAGTGACTCCCTTGTTAAAGAGGTAAAATGACCAATTTCACAGATGGAGTTTTGTTGGTTTGGAAAGAACAATATTTGGCTTCTATAATGGCAGTTTCCCATCACAAAAGGCTTTCAGACAGCAAAGTAAAGCAGAGAAATTATTCTAAATAAAGTGCACACTACTCTACTCTACCTTTCAATAAGTACTGCATACAACCCCACGTCAAATAATCTGAACTATCCCTTTAAGAAGCTGCCAAAGCACATGATAAAACAACAAAAATGCCATGAACCTAAAGTCAAGCTTATCGCAAACATAACCTCATCAACCCAAGCCTGATATGAAGAGATGAAAGCCGCAGAGACAACATAAAAGGAAATAAACAATAGCAAACAAACCCTAAAGACCCCCCCATAGATAGGAGGATATACAGTAGGGAATGGAGCGGTGGGGGGAGGAGGAATTATGACATGAAAAGAAGAACAGAATGATTACTCACGATGGAGGGCATGTTGTTCTTGGCACCAGGGGGGATGAGCACACGTAGGTCAGGTTTGCGGTTGTTCATGCCTAAGTTCATGGGTGGGGGAGACTTGGCCTGCATGTTCTTGTTCATGCCACCTGGAGAGACCAGCAGCCCTGGCGAGTTGCGGTGGTTCCCATATCCGTTTCCTGGGAGAAGACAGAAAGGTTTGTGAGAAAGATGCAGAAAAACATTAAATAGATCTTAGAAATCTTAGAAATCCTGTTGTCCATAAATGGTTGTAGCCTATGCTGATGACACCCACTTTTATGTCCCTTTACATTTCACTATAATAGCAGACCGAACCAACTTACTCCCTGCCTTTTTGATATCAATTGCTGGACTTAATGACAAAAAGGAAATTCTCTTGTTTGTTGCACCTAGAAGTCTGCAATCTTTTAGCCTTATCACATTATGTTAAGCCATCTGCAAGGAATTTAGATTCTTGCCATTGTTTTGTTGGCCAAATAAAGAAGGTTGTTCAGTCCAGTTTCTTTCAACTTAAGTTAATTTCCAAAATTAGATCATTTTTATCCTTATTTACACACGGTTGTCCATTCCTTTATTTTTTTTCCTGTTTAGATTACTGCAATGACCTCTGCACAGGTATCACTCAGGCCTCAGGGCATCGCCTTCAATTAGTTCAAAATACTGCTGTTAAGACTCTCACCAAGTTAAGAAAACAAGATTATATAAGTCCCATTCTTCCATGCATTGGCTTCCAGTTCAGTTTCACATTGATTTTAAAATGTTATTGTTCACCTTCAGACTTTACTTGACCAGGCCCCTAATTATATCAGATCTCATCTGACCCCCGCTGAGCCAAGGCATTGTCTGACATCAGCTGATGGTGGCTTTTGGTCATTCCCACAGCCCGACTGGTTACTTAAGACGTTTGCTGTCTGGGCCCACAAAAACTTATATTTTATTTTAGTTTAGTTTTATTTTATTTTGTTTTATTGTGTTTTTATCTCCTTGTAAAGCACTTTGTAACAGTGTTAAAGGAGCAATATGTAGCAAATGCACGTTGAGTTGGAGCCAGAAACGATATATTAAATAGGCTGAAATAGGATTAAAGTTCTATCTATTAGGATTTTAATAGGAAACTCACACTCTGGAGTTAAGTGACTGTCCGCCTACTGCCTGCCAGACACCATTAACATATTGCTCATTTTAACCATTATAAACATCTACTGCTTCAAAAAGATTATTCATGATTTCTTATGATTCATAAACAGACACTAAACTCATTCAGCAAAAATTATGCATTAATTTTAACTAATTAACATGAAACAGACCAACAAAAACTGCTGTTGTCAGATTAGCGAGTATTTCAATTTAGCATGTTTCCTTAATCTCTGGTGACATATCATGATCATTTTATAATTTATTACAGTAAATATATCACAGAAAAGTGCTATATAAATAAAGTTTACTATTATTATTATTATTATTATTATTATTTATTACTAGAAATTTTATTAGTGCAACAATTTGACTGGACTTGTAGACTGACTTTAAAGAAAATGGTAGAGACACACCACTGTTTGCTCAGTAATCATACTATGAAGGCCTCCACTCAAGAGGGCCTCGCCCTCCACCTCTGTCACTGTCAGTTAAGGCTACATGTGCCTTGCAACAGCCAGCGAATCGTGTAAAAACATCTAATTACGGGTAGTGAGACCACAGAGGGATGGGGCCCGTCATTTGGCCATCAGAGCTAAACACATGTGCGGTTCTTCCAGACAAAGACCCTGCCTTGGGGTTGCCACCAGATCTGCATTACCCTTAAGTATGGAGGGCCAAGTGCAGCACCCATTTCCTCCTCAAAAAGCCAATGGGGCGAAATCCCAGCGACATCATTAAAAAAAAACTGAGAGTGGAGCATTCTTGCAAGCAACATAGTCTTTGTTTCTAACCCAATCCCGCAGGCTGTTTTTCCCCTTACTTCTCCTTCCTTCTTCCAAGGGGTAGAACACAGGGCACTGTGTGGACGTTCCCACTTGAAAGACGGGCAGGAATTATACGTTAGACATAAATGAATTTCCTAATCATATACTCCAGGGGAAAATGAGTCGCAGATGTCTTCCTGGGCAATTTCCCTCGCTGATCTTTGTTTAATTTGAGAGCGAGGTTTTTGTTGTTTGGAAATGAAAAGTCTCAAAAGCTCAATTTGAACAATCTGAAGAGTAAACGACCGCTAGCGGTGAGAGAAAATGAGGCCGTGTGACAGAAAATGAGAAAAACAGTGTGTGCGACTGCTGCTATGTGTATGTGTTTGTGCCTCTGCTGTCATGTGTGAGTGTGTGTAAGTTCATGTTAACATAGATTTTGTGTGTTTTTCTCTGTTTTGCTGTCTACAGTTTTTGCATGTGCATGATTCTACAGTATATAAGCACCATTTTCCTGTCAAACACAACATACATAAGCACTGTATGACTTGACTTTATGAGACATGCTGTATGACTGCTTATGCACAAGCCATGCATATGGATGCACGTGTGTGTTTTGTATTGGACCCTCTTAGTTCCAGTGTCAATCTCACATTAGCAAAGAGGCAGCTGCCTCTTCAGTTTTCTCGCTCTCTCATTCTCATGGCTTGCCCTTTGTGAGATTGAGTGGGTGCATGTGGAGATAGATGAATGAGACCTCACACACACATAAAACACACACAAACGCTACACATACACACACTTTAGTAAATAACCCAGCAGGAAGTACATCAGTGTTTCTGTACAGATGAATAAAAAAAGAGATTGAGCTATAGAGAGACATTAATACACACTTTGGTCAAGATGACACGGACTTCATCTTGCTGACAGTTAATCAGACATCTGGGTATTGCCACCCTGTCGAGATGGCGGCAGTCCAGTCAATTATCTGCTGGATGACTATGATCATGAGTGGCATAGGCCAGTCCTTAAGCACTCCAAAAGTAAAATCATTAGCTAATTAAGCTAATGAAGGAAGAACTGTGACTCAAATCTTTCTATTCTGTAGCTTGATCACCCTGATTTTAAGACAGTTGCATTCAGTAGTGACACAATGACTCGATTACAGTCGGGTATTGAAACTATGCATCCGGTGCCCACCGAACCGACCCACAATGCAGATTTTGCTGTTTCGATTTGTTGCCACTTGAGCTGTCTATTGACATAGTTGCCCTCTGGTGTAGACATTACAGACAACAGAAGCATCACAGCATGTGCCGTCTCTAGTTATGTTTAGACACCATCATCTCTGCATGGCTCTGGCAGCAGGTAACACTAGCCTACTGCCTAGCTAATAGTTACCTGAAACACGGTTAAAATGCCAAGTTAAATGTTCTTAAGTCTGGCTGTATTTCACTCGAAAGGATTCCAAAACTGGGCAGGACATAGATGTCTGAAATTCATTAAGCAATAGCTAAACAGCAATACGTTTTTCTTATTTTATGCGTAACAAAACGAGGGGCGGCATGACACAGAAGCAAAGTACTTGGATGGGTTACTTTCATCCCTTCTGTGTAAAAGGGATAAGCATCTGGCGACGCACCGGCTATACTTGTAACCAGCGGGATGCCCCGTGCTTGACCACTTTTGTGACTCCATGCCAAACACATCAGCTGGCAGAGCAGGTGTCCCTGACCCCGGCGACGGGAATCAAAGCTATAAAACACTAGATGTGACGTGTCATGATGAGTTGACATTTCTGTTTATGAAGGTGAGACCACTGATGATGATGACAGCAAATATGAATAATATTTCTGCAAAAGAATTGCTTAAATTTGAAGCTGGAGTTTGCAGAATACCAAGAACACTCAACTCAAATTTTGCTATTATTAGCACTGCAACTGTTTAATCAATTAGTGTTAAAATAGTGTAATTCAGTTAGGTTTTATTTATTATGTATTCTTTAAACTGTTAACAGTTAAGCCAATGTATTGTTCAATGAAAAGCAATGCAAGCAATGAAAATAATGAATAAAGCAGTTCTTTAATGTCATTAACCATCATTTTGTGCTTCTTTTTTTAAGTATCCGTTCAGACAACATTTTGGCATCGGTACAGTTTTAAAAGTATCGTTTTGACACCGGTGTCAGAAAAAAAACGAAAATGATGCCCAATCCTAACTACAATATCCAGAGTTCACTTCCATTCTCCTCTTCTAATGCAACTCTGCACGGTCGAGCTGCCGCGCAAGCTGCCGTCGACCGTTTAGAGGAAGTACCAAAATGAAACAGAGCTCAGCCAGGAGTCTGCTGCTGTATCAAACTCACACATCTGATCTGAGATTCAGATAAACAGCTCTCTGCTATTTCTGAGGTGTGTGGGGACAACTGAGGTCAAAGCTGAAGGATTGCAATCTGTCTCTCTGTAGGTGCCATGGTTACAACTTAGCGTACTTTGAGATGCATGTGTTTGACAAAGCCCCCCTAGAGTGTTTGTTCTCTGTCTCACACACACATACTCACTCTCACACACACACACACACACATACACACAAAGGAGAGGTGTGGTTAAACTCATGTACATTTTACTGTTACTGAACAAATTTCTGATGTCCTGTTGTGGTCTAACAGGCGCGCTCCATTCTATTCCCCATACACACACACTCTTCCGTTGCGGTTTGGCCAAATGTGCATTCAACCCTGAATTCTCCAACTGAACTAAGGTGTCACACTCATGCTTACAGCTTGTACAGTTGCTGCCAAGATTGAGACACTTTGTTTGATCTGCTGAACCTGACTTGCTTTCACTTCTTGTATGAATGCTTTTTAGCTTGTAATTCTGCGTGTATTTTGACCAGTGATGACTTTAAGATGTACCTTGTATGTAACTCATTTGAGGGAGTAATTGGTGTGTGATCAAGGTGAGAGGTGACGCGGGTTTCTTGTTAATTCCTTGCAGTGCTTTGGTGAGCGGGGTGCTGATCGGAGCATAGATGACAGCTACATAATTGCACAAATGGAGGTGGGAGGTTTTCACAGGCTGAGGCCTCGGTCCAGAGCTCCCTTCATCAGCTTTCTTTCTCTCTTTCACTCACGTTTTGACTCTTTCCTCAACTCGTGCCCTCTCCCAGCCAGAAAAAGAGTTGACAGATTGAACACATACTGTATATAAATGAGCGAACATACACACACACGCACACACTTCCCACAATATTTCCATAGAACGAGACATGATGACTCAGCCTTTCAGTTACATGCCCTATTTGCACTGGACTAGAATTACCTGGGGAACTTGTGCGATTTAGACCTTACCCCTATGTCTGAGTTTCACACAGCATATTTGCACAGAATAAACAAAATGTGTTGCAATTAAATTTGCAATCAAAATCCCAAGAATTATCACCACATATGATGATTGAAATACAGCGCATCTTCATGCAATAGCAAGGAACTCTCAAGTCTGTAATTTCTAAATGAGAAATCGAGTACATGACACGCTTGGAGTTCAAGTTTAAGTCATGAAAACACTGTTGCTAAGCAACTAACAACAAAAATGACTTTACCTTGTTCCCTTGTAAAAATGGTCAATGGTTTTGTGCTTAACTTCATAATTATTAATAGTATAAAAAAAGTATCTCACAGGTTATGACACTGAAGAAAATACAAAAAGACTGAGATAATTTACTGAGATGACGATCACACATATAAAGTAAATCAGTGGTGGAATTCTAACTTTACAAATTGAGGACATGGTAGACTCTTACAGGATTAAAGACATAATTTGGTTTATTTGATGCAGGGCTGTATGAGGTAATTATCTGTAGTATAGAAGGGAACCTTCGCATGAAAGCTAAGCAATGAACTGCTGTGGATGGGGTCAGAGTTTAAGTTTTGTTTAACAGGTGTTGTTGGTCTACTGCTGCACTGGATAAGCTTATACTGTCTCTCTCTGGTTTATATTACAGCACTGTACAGTCAGAAAAGGTTGTCTGATGAAAATGTGGTGAAAATATTCAAAATATTCTAATACACTTCTTTTATGTGGAGCTTTTTTAACTGGTTAAAATACCTTTTGTTACTGACTCCGTCCATATCAGTTCATTGCTTAGCTCTCATGCTGATGCCCCTCTGCTTCTCCTGAATAGGAGTGCGCCGGCCACCATCTACTGTAGATTTAGTACCTCATACAACCCCACTTCAAATTATCTGAACTATCCCTTTAAAACACAAACAACTGCTGCAATCCCAGGTAATGTTAATCCCATGTGAATTGGGCTTTTAAAGCTGTCATTTTCTCGCTTTGCAGACAGTGGAAACATGACATCTGAGGCACAAAGGAAGTGTTTATGTGCATGTCTGTACCACAGACACATCCACACACACGCACACACACACACACACACACACACACAAGCAAGGCCCCTCCTATGTCACTTAGGCCACGCCACTTAAGACACTCGCCCACGGGCCAGACAGCTTCTTGTACGATTAGCTTATCAAAACTTACGGTGAGCAGAAGAGGAACATTAAAACAGGCTTTGTGGTGCCACAGTGGCTGGGCCACCTCACACTGAGTCACTTAGAGGAACATCATTAAAATGGCTGACCAAGTTCACAGAACACTTCCATCTGTGTTCCCCCCACTATTCCTACTTTGCACACATGCTTCCACCATCAGTGGATATTCATCACTGGGGTTTCCCCCCCACACGCTCTTTCTCTCTCCCCCTCGATGAGATTTAAGAGAGCTTTGAATGGAATCTTTTAGCTCCCACATGACTCTCGCTCCACGTCGTGTTTTTCGCTGCTGCTGAGCGACACACAGCTCCTCACAGAGCGCCTCTGTTCCTTCAGCGCGGTGACACAAAGGCTACATTTGAAGCATGCTCTGCAGCACGCCGTCGACGGAACACACGCCACAACAAATGGTCCTGTTGTGTGTGTGATGAGTGACCAGACAGAGAAACCAGGCATTGACCCCTTGTGATGGAGCCCTAGGGGCCAGACAAGGCTGCCCAGCTGTGCCCCACTGAACCCCCCTCTCCACACTCTCCATTTTTACACTCTGCACTGTACGTTGAAGCTGTAAAATTTAACCCTTTAAAAGGGAGTCATTGCTATAAACTGGCCCTGACGTGTCCTCAGGGACAAACCCATTGACACACAGAAGCTAACACATAAGATTCCTTACACATGTTCCTCAAACATGGGCTGCTCCACTCTCCACGGGATCATTATGGCATGGTGAGCCACTCCAAACATTGAATTAATTTAGTTGCAGACATATGATAGCAGTTACTGTGCAGTGAGGTTGTGTGGCAAAACAACTAGTTCCAAATGGGGGAGCTACGGGTGCTGTCATTTTGAATTTACATCCAAATCCATGAGATAGCTCATCATACACAGTAGAGGTGCACAGAGACACCATAATCTGTATCTGTAACTATTCAACAAACAAAATGACCTGTACCTGAATTCAGATAGAAGATAATTAATTATTCATATTAATTTCACAATGCAATTGTTGTGTTTTATGAACTGTCTGAACCCAACCACAACATTTTCTCACTGAGCTCTTTTTGTACAGGTTCTAAGCTAGAAGGTAGTATCAGCAGGATTTATCCGAGCTGTCTGTAAACGCACTGGAAAAATAATTGATTGTTGAGTCTCATTCCCAGGACGTCAAATGCTGATGTTCTGGGTGGCTAAAACGTCACGAGCATGGCAAAATAATGAGAAAATGAGGTAATACAGGCAGAGGGTACAGTCTCTGCTAATAGAGCCACCACCACACACTTCTAGTGGGTCAAAAGTGATGACCGATCAGGATCAATTTGTATGAGTCTATACATTGTTTTCCAAGGAAAATATTATGTCTTTAATTTTGATGTAGGATAGGTTGTGGGGGTCTAGAAGAAGAATCCTCCTTGATGTGAGAGTTCCCCTGAGTGATAGCCAGGAACGGTCAGCTCTCAGACCACTGTCTGCAGTGCGCTGATTTGGTGAGTGCAACTACAGAATATAGAGATCAGTTTTCAATAATGTGCTATGAATGAAATGACTAGTTTGTGAACTCAAAGTCCTAACTGTTACTGTTACACTGCACAGATTCTTTTGGGTCTAAAACACATCTGTATGGTATTATTTTTACATATATGCAAATATATTTTTATCTACATATCAAAATATTCCAATAACCGGTACATGGCTTGTATTCCTATAGTGTTTTATAATTCATTGTACAGCATTATTTATAGTTTCTTTATCTACTTTACTGTAATTTCAAATAACTGTTACAAGGCTCTGTTGACTGTTAAGAACCGTGTTACAACAGTTTTTATTCTGTTCACTGCTCTCATTCCACTGCACATTCATTTATTCTACTACAATGTTCATGATGTTTACATACAGGTGTGCAGTTTAAATGCCAGCCGTCGAAGCCGTCGTAGTTCTGTGTCATCTGCAGTTGTACTTTTACCGCCTGTATATTGTCTGTATATACACTGTGTTTTTGTATATTTCTGTTAGCGGAAACAACATTTTGTTCCTATATACTCTGTATGTGGAAACTGCCAATAAACAAGTTAAACTTGAACCAAGTTGCAAACAAAAATCATGTGGCCATCCACAATGATATGAATCAATTTGAAGAAACTGATACACAGATTTTTCCCCACCAAAATAATAATGAGCAACTTTGGACAGAAAGAATATTTGTCTCCTTTGCATTATTTGTTCTTTCCCAAATAATGTATTCAGATTCGGGTGCGTCTAGGTCTGGGTATCAAACTTCAATATTTTAATGGAACTGACCAAATTGCTGCATTACTGTCTAGTATCGAAAACTGACATGTCATTCGATACCAGTTTTTGATACCTTAGGAGTAATTCTCCAATTTGTGGTTTATCTTTTATTTTGTAAAATTGCTTTGAGTGGAAAAATGCAGAAGTGCTGAAACACAAAACTAAAAGTTCAAAAGGACAACTTAAGTTGAACCACACTGTAGCAAACAGATATATATTTTTATGTTATGAAACTACTTTGAGTGTGTAAAAAGAAGGTGAAAATTGAAACTTAGGATTTGTCCCATAGTATGTAATGTAGTTCTTATTTTGGTTAAAATGGATTTTATAAAATTGGCATAGAAAAAAGTATAATTTAGGGTCCGGTATCAAAATCAAGGTACTGCTACCAGTACAGTATTCAAATTTTTGAAGTAATATCCAGCCCTATGTCAATCCTTAATACAGAGAAACAGAAGAAATTCAACTACACATTCAAAAGTCCAGCACCTCCACTGACTGCCTGTCAGTCAATCTGCAGCTCCAGTATTCAGAGTAATTTTATTTCTCTTTTCCCCCACTTGTTCTAGAGTTTTATTGCTAAATGCAGGCAGGATGTGTCACAGCCTCAGCACTAGGCAAACATTCCCAGATGAACTCCACGACCACTAACATCAACACATCATGGACAAAATCTCCACTTGGGTTTGGGTTACTATTAGTCATGCATTTTATGGCCCAGAGAGGGTGAGTGGGTGCCATGTATGTGTGTGTGTGTATGTGTGTGGGTGTATGTGTGTGTGTTTGCAGACAACTGTGTGTAAGAAGAGGAGGCCATTCTTACCAGCACTGGTGCCTGCGCCAGTGGTGAGGTCAGCACCCATGAGGCCACCTGAAAGATGAAAGAGAGAAGAGAGCAGAAGAGAGAAAACCATTAGAGGATAGACACCCACGTAACATCCACAGTGGCTCCTGTCTCTTACCTCGCTGGCCTCTCACAAGCTAACTCCATTTAATCACAATCCACCGTGCGTGTGTGTGTGTGTCAGTACACTCTCAAAAATAAAAGTCCCAGAAGGATTCTTCCTGAAGGGCCAAGGTTCTACCCAAAACCATTTTTTCCCCCTGTTTTTTTGCTGAACGCGTTTGTCAAGGTTTCTTTGTAAGACTAAGGGTTGCATTAAGAACCCTTTCCATCCAAAGAGCCTTTTTTGGAGACAGAGTTCCTTCAAGGACTGCTGAAATCTTTCGTCAAGGGTTCTTTGGACCATGATACAGTAGAACCCCCGGATGGGTTCTAGGTAAAACCCTTGGAATATAAAAAGGTTATCAATAGAATATATCCCCATAGAAGGTTCTGAGTGGAACCACTACACAATCAAAGGATTCTCTGTAGAACCTCTCGTAGGGGGTTCTAGGTGAAACCTTTCACAGGTGGCACTAGGTATAACCCTTTATGTTGGGTTCTCGGTAGACCTCTCTAAAAGGTTTCCAAATGGAACCATTAAAAAGGTTCTACCAGGATCCAAAAGGGGTTCTCCCATGGGGACAAGCCCAAGAATGTTCACTTTTATTTCTAAGCATGTATATTATGTGTGCACTGATACTAGCAGTAATACTTCCCACTCCGACCCGAACACTCTGAACAATCTGAGCGACTGGACACTGCGAGTGGATACATTAAGCTGCCATCCAAGAAAAATGACACATTATTATTTTTAAGCCATGTGAGGTGGAAGAGTGGGAGGGTCCAGAGCGTGTGCGGTTTGGTGTGGATGCTGCGAACGCCAAAACTCATATTTAGTTTGTGCTGGCGCTCCTAGCATCCAGTTGTAATGACAGGGTGAGGGTGTGGGCAGCAGCCTTCAGACCAGAGGGACAGAAAAAGGACTTTGGACAACAATAACAAACCAACAGGCCTGATTTGCTTATGTCACCAGCAACTCAATGCCTATACATAGGGCCAGACATCCCATGTGTAGAACCTCACACTAAATCAACGAGACTGCGGGCTGGGGTTTAATATGATATTAAATCATCAACTTATTTTAAACAAAATACTGAGCAGGCAATCTGTGAATATGTACCGGAGGGGGATGACTTTAGATTCATTCATTGCCTTCAGACAGGGCTTGAAATGAACTTTTTTTCCCTCAGTGTCCTGTAAATGTCCCAAATTCTATTTTCAGCTGTCCCAGACATTACAACCGTTGTCCCAAACTGAAGTTCTTTTTTTCATTCTGAACTTGCTGCTCATTAAACCTTTCCTGAAGACGAGTACGCTATTACACATTTTTTTAACAGTGAAATTATTATTTTGAAACTTTCATTTTGTAAGATGACCAGGAGGGTGCAGCTCAATTAGCACGTGCAACTTTTCTGGCCCAGATATTATGACAGAGCAACTGCAAATGGAAACTTTTCATCTGGTTTCCAGTCAGTGTTGATGTTAAATCTAGTCTGTTGAAGCAATAAATTCCTGTGTGTGCTGTGTTGACCAAGAAACCTGACTTCTGCTGCAAAATCTGTTGTTCTTTTTACATCCAGTGATGTCACTGGACGACAGGTTATTTCAGCTTGGATTTCTAGTCTCCACCTCTGGAGGCATGTTGAGTGAGTCTTTTTGTCATTTTTTATTTAACTATATCAGTATTTTTTTTTCTTTTGCTTATATGGAAAAGAAATCTGTATTGTTGTTTTGAGCTTCACTGCGCAACTTCAGTCTGTTTTATGGCTGTGATGTCATCTTTGTTATCATTGTGCAAGTGTACGATACATGAGTGCTGGTGGCTGCTGCCTGGAAAAAAAACATTAAAAAATATACTGCGGTGGAAAGAATAAAGTTGCCAAACAGAAGACGGACTCCTGACTTTTTAAGGGTGCAACATTATACCTTGAAGGTTTAAGGTCTGGCATGACCATGCTGTGACAATAAAAGCATTTTAATTGTTTTAAAAGAGAGTTTTTTTTGTGAATGCCTATTTGAAAATCTGCTCCACTGTTTCTGAAATAAATTTCAGGGACAATGGGACATCTTCAATTTTGAGTGCTGTCATAAATCGCTCATTGGATATTTGTGTCTGTCTGTCTGTCAGCATGGCAGACAGACAAGATGTGCATGGGTGCATGAGTGCAGGCAAGGCCCTACCTGTATTACCTGCACTGGGGGGTCTGTGAGTGACTCCGGGAGACATGCTGTTTCTCTGTAGGCCATGGTGCGCCAGTGGCAACAGGTTGTGGTTGCCTAGGGAACCACCGGGATGGCTGTAAATGAGATTGTTCTGGTTGCTAACGGGAATGGACACAGGCATGTCGTAGTTCGATGGGGGCACGGCCTGCTGAGAAAAAGAGGGGAAAAAGAGAGACAGAGACACAGTTTGATTAGATACCGAAGATTTAGGCAAGTGAACAAGCTAAAACATGGGCTCAAAAAAAAAAAAAAAAAAAAAAAAAAAAAAAAAAGATACAAAAAAAAAAACAAAAAAAAAAAACAAAAAAAAAACAA
>JAJHUR010087131.1:0-14706 GCA_027495735.1 Lutjanus campechanus | reverse complement strand
AAATGTGAACGATTATTTGCAAATAAATTATGGTGATCACAAATGCATCTTATTCCACTGTAATATGTATTTGTGGTCATAATTTAATCACAAATCAACACTTCTGTAGATCTTGTTTAAACTTGCATCTTACAGATATATAGTAAATTATGATTCAGTATCATTGCTTAGTAGTCTAAACATCTTCACACTGTGACAACGACAACTATCTAACAGATGCCAACTAAAATCCTATAAATATCGACATAATCAGTGTAACAACTTTTTCAAATAAAGCGGAGTACTTACAGTGTGTGCAGAGGAACGTCTGACTGCAGAGAGGACAGTTTTCCCAGTGCAGGCTGCACCTTCCCTGCCAACCTCGTTGACTTGCACAGGAGTCATGAGATGCTGGAAATTGTCTGTGAGAGCTTCACTGACCCAACCCTCGTTACAAACCCACTGAGCGAGGAAAATACAAATACAGCAACCTTCTACAAGTGTATATTTCCTATTTCTTATTTAAAATAGATAGTCTCCTAAATGCAATTCAACTTCTAACATGGTATGGATTTATCATAGTTTTATCATAGTAATTTGGGTAGTTTGTTGATTTTTTATTTATTTTTAATATATTTTTGGGGCTTTTATGCCTTTAATTTACAGGAAATTTGAACATTTGACAGGACAGGAGGAGAGGGAGTAGACATACAGCGTGCATTTGAAACCACGGCCACTGCAGAGGACTCAGCCTCAGTACATCCAGCAAACACTCTACCAACTGAGCTACGTGGCCTCCTTTATAATCTTTCTGTAACCTTAGGAAAACTGCTACATCGTCATACTGTATAAATTGATGTTTAATGCACAGATGTAAATGCTATGAAACTAATCTATGCATCTAGATTATTTTGGTGAGAGTTAGCAAGTTTTGGAGATATCGGCCTAGAGATCTCTGACTTCTCTCAAATGCAAAAAAATGCCTCAAAAAGCTACTTAAAAAGCTAAACATCAATGTCTCTTTTCAGAAATCATGACCTTGTTTAATCAAGATAATCCGCGTTCTGTGTGGTTACAACTCAGCCGTGAGGAAGACGTACACTTGCCCCTGCTCCCTGATGCAGTTGGCGGGTGTAGTTCTGTAGAAAGAAAATGGTTCCTAGAAATGAAACTACTCACAACTAAGTCTGGATTATTTTGAGTAGCCAGGTCACGATTTCTGGAAAGAGTTCTAGAGAAGTCAGACATCTCTACAGCCAATATCTCCAAAACTCTGCAACTCAAAAATATGTGTTTTTGATTTTGGGGTGAACTGTCCCTTAACATATAATTGAAGGACTTTGAAGGGAAAATGCTGTGTGCAGTTTTTTAGTGTTTTTAAGAACTGCAGCAAAGATGTAAAAATATCTGGTATACAGGAAAACATGTAAAACATCTCTGTGGCTGAGAAACTTGCAGTAGATGAAACTAAAGACGAATAACCTTCCATTCAGACTGAAATTAACAGCACATGCTCCTGCTGCTCCAAATTAGATCTGGCATCTAACTCTGCTGAACATAGTGGCACCGTTCATGGCGACACAGAAGCAATCTACTATCAGTCTACAGCGCAGCTTTAAAGGATAAGTTTCACATTTTTATATTTCACTCAGTGAATCTCATGAAAAGACAGTCAGCACCAAGCCCCACCGGCTCCTACAGAAAATATAAATCTTTAAAAAATAATAGGTCACAAATATAAAGTTCATCTCTGCCAGGTGAAAGCTCGTTCTTTTGTGTGCGTGCGTGCATGCGTGTGTGTGTGCACTACTGAACCAGTTTTGTGCACATTAATGACTGTTTGCTCAAGGGCGTCTCGTGGTTGTGAGTCACAATTTTTTATAAAACCTACACTCTTAGAAATAAGGGTTCCAAAACAGTTCTTCCTGAAAGCCTGAGGTTCTACCCAGAACCATTTGCCTCTGAAGAACCTTTTGTTGAAGGGTTTATCAAGGGTTCTTTGTAAGACTAAAGGTTCCATTAAGAACCCTTTCATTTTGGGAAGAAAGGATTATAAAAGGGTTCTCAGAAGAAGCTCCTGAGTAGATTCTAGATAAAACTCTTGGAATATAAAAAGGTTCTTTGTAGTAGCCCCATAGTGGGTTCTAGATAAAACCTTGAGAATATAAAAAGTGTCTTGGCAGAACACCCTTGTGGGTTCTTGTTGGCACTTATAGAGGGTGGAAAGGTTCTGAATTGAATCCCGCGAAATAGTCCAGGGTGGAACCATAGAAGGGATCCCTGTAGAACCTCTCATAGGGGTTCTGTGTGAAACCTTTCACAGATGGTTGTAGGTATCGCCCTTTATGTGTGGTTCTAGGCAGAACTCTCTGAAAGGGTTCCAGGTGGAACATTTATAAAAGGCTACAGTTACTGAGAAAATATGTACTTAAATCACAGTTACTAATCAAAATGTTGGTGATTACAAAGTTAACATCCAAATATTCTTTTTGTTTTGCCTGACAGAGAGCTGCACTCCTCCCACTGTTTAGGTATAGTTGTTGCACTACAGGAGGAAACAGATCATTACCAACACAGCTGCAGTAACAGGAGGAGCAACAGAGCTTCAACGTCACACTCCAGAAATGAAACTGAAAATTTGTCAGAGTGGCACCCACACAGCAGTTGAGACAGGTCTCTGTTTCTTTCTCAAAGAAAATTCAAACTGAGTTCATCAGGTCTTTCCCAAAAATACTGCAAAGTCTCTGCCAGATACAGGTGAGTAAAGCTGATCATATTTACAACTTCAACAACCAGGATTAACACAAAACTTCAGCTCTGCTCCGTCAGGAAGTTCAGCTCTTTTGAAGTCATACTTTTGACCTTGGTTAAAATATAACTAGGACTATTTTGTCCACAGAGCCACTTCAGTCACCCACTTTAACTGCTTTAAACATTATCTCTGCATCAGCTCTCAGGACTTAAGTAACTTTTAACTGAGTGTGGTTTGGAGTTTAGCCTTCTGGTTTATTAATATTTGCTAATCGCTTCCTACAGCCATTTTACATTTGTCAAGTAAGCAGAGCTTTGTTAGCAGTGGTATTCTTCAATACAAATGGGTCTACACAACATGATATGGGCATATTTGGTGCAATTTTGGCAGAGTAGTGACCTTGAGTTTAAGTGGTTGCGGATACTTACAGATCAGCTTGGTGCAAATTGAAGCACTGTATATATGTCTCAAAATTACTTCACTTATTATTATGTTATACCTAAAAGAACAGTTCAGTCAGACAACTCACATTTAAGAATGGTTATTGCAGCAGCAGAACATAGAGTTTGACATCTAGGCTCCGACCTCATTACTCCTCACAGATTATGTTTACGTAGGGATATTGAGGAGCGATGAACACATATCTTGGACCCCTGTCAGAGCCTGCAGGTGGATGCTGGGGCTGAATGAGCAGGCAGTGACACTGTTGCAGGACAGCAATGGCATTGACAGGAAGAGGGAGAGATGGGAGGTTTTAGTGGTTTAAATAGACCGCCAGATTGAAAGGGTGGATTTGGTATGTACTGTACAGAGAGTGAGGCGTGTTACATGTGATTGCGGTGCAGCTCGAGTTGACTGCCTGAACTAGCTCGCAGGCGTCGCTACATTAATTGCACTTATTTCTTTTAGACAAAAAAATTTGCACTGTTTTGAATAAAACATTTTGCTCTCATTCTATATGTGTAGATATGGCCTCTGCGAGCAGTCCGCTATCTGAAGATCAGTTTCTGTGCTCCATCTGTCTGGAAGTGTTCACTGATCCAGTCAGCACATCATGTGGACACAACTTCTGCAAAAACTGCATCAACGAACACTGGAATACAAATGACCAGTACTCATGTCCACTGTGCAAAAAGGCTTTCAACAGAAGACCTGAGCTGCACATCAACACTTTCATCTCTGAGATGGTTGCTCAGTTCAGACGGTCAGCTCAGCAGAGAGCCAGTGACAGCAGGTCAGAGCTTCAAGTTGCCAAGCCAGGAGAAGTTCCCTGTGATGTCTGCACTGGAACCAAACAGAAGGCCCTGAAGTCCTGTCTGGACTGTCTGACCTCCTACTGTGAGACTCACCTGG
This sequence comes from Lutjanus campechanus, assembly GCA_027495735.1. NCBI lineage: Eukaryota > Metazoa > Chordata > Actinopteri > Lutjaniformes > Lutjanidae > Lutjanus > Lutjanus campechanus. The sequence goes on along the minus strand of JAJHUR010087131.1, from coordinate 10,622 downwards.
AGCCTCATCAGACAGCTGCAAGTCTGAAAAGACATAAGCTGATCGACCCTGTGGAGAACCTTGAAGGCAGGATGTGTACGAAGCACGACAAACCTCTTGAGCTGTTCTGTAAGACTGACCAGACATGTGTCTGCATGCTCTGTCCTCTTTTAGACCACAAGACACATGAGTTTGTTCCTCTGAAAGAAGAATATGAAGAAAAAAAGGCTGAGCTGGGGAAGACAGAGGCTGAAATTCAGCAGATGATCCAGGAGAGACGACTAAAGATTCAGGAGATCAAACACGCAGTTGACCTCAGTCAGGAAGGTGCAGACAGAGAGATGGCAGAAGGTGTTCAGGTCTTTACGTCTCTGAAGGAGTCTGTTGAGAGATGCCTGAACGAGCTCATTGGCACGATCAAAAAGAAGCAGAAAACAACAGAAAAACAGGCTGAAGCTTTCATCAAAGAGCTGGAAAAGGAAATCTCTGATCTGATGAAGAGAAGCACTGAGCTGGAGCAGCTCTCACGCTCTGAGGACCACCTCCATCTTCTCCAGAGTGCCCAGTCTGTAAAATCCCACCACCCTCCACCCACCAAGGACTGGACAGAGGTCAGTGTCCGCTCACCGTCATATGAGGGAACTGTGGTGAGAGCTGTGAATCGGCTGGAGGAGACATTCAGAAAAGAGATGAAGATGATGCTTGCAGCTGAGCTGAAGAGGGTCCAGCAGTATGCAGTGGATGTGACTCTTGATCCTGATACAGCACATCGACAACTCATCCTGTCTGATGATGGGAAACAAGTGCATCATAGGAAGCTAAATAAGAATCTTCCAGACAACCCAGAGAGATTTTCTCACAGTTGCTGCGTTCTGGGAAAACAGAGTTTCTCTTCAGGCAGATTCTACTACGAGGTTCAGGTTAAAGGGAAAACTGAATGGACTTTAGGAGTGGCCAGAGAGTCGATCAACAGGAAGGAACGAATCAAACTGAGCCCTAAGAATGGTAACTGGACTCTATGGTTGAGAAATGGCAATGAGTATCAAGCTCATGGCGACCCTGTGGTCCATCTTTCTCTGAGGTCTCAGCCTCAGAGGGTGGGGGTGTTTGTGGATTATGAGGAGGGTCTGATCTCCTTTTATGATGTAGATAATGCAGCTCTTATTTACTCCTTTACTGGCTGCTCCTTCACTGAGAGACTCTTCCCATATTTCGGTCCTTGTCCTAATGATGGTGGTAAAAACTCTGCACCTCTAATCATCTCAGCTGTCAACTCCACTGAGTAATGACACGTCTTATTTCAGATACTGACTTGATTTCAGTCAAATGTAAATATTTTGTGACAACACCATAGAGTTTACATGTTATTTTCTACAGAATGTGTTTACTGTTGTGATTCATTTAATGTTTTTTTTTTTTTACATGCATCCTATTTCATGGACACCACATGAGTTTGAAACATTTACTTTCACTTCCAGAAGAAATTAAGATATCTGATCAAGCTGAATTTTGAGCAAATCTGGGGAAGAAATGCTGCTATCTATTTACAGTATATGCATATAGTGCCTACCAAATACAGTAGTTAGTAGTTAAAAAGTTAATTAAGACAATAGATTCTAATGAAGTTTTCTATTTTGTCTGAAAAGTGGTTTGGTTAATTACCAGTTTGTATTTGTTTTTGAATACTTGTAAGATGGATTATGAGTCAAAGAAATCTGTAAATATGTGATTCTATATTAAAAAAAGAAGCCTGTAAAATAAACTAGTTGTTGAACTCAAGCCCTGAGTGAGCACTGAACAGAAAAAAGTGGTTTACACATAAATTGTGTTTCATTACTAATAAAGTTTAAATCTCTAATTAGGCTTGGGCATTATGTATTTTGTTTTTCATACCCTCATGCCTTTAAGCTTCACTTGAGGCGCTTTTTGTCGGCTACCTCTGCTTTGTTTCTACTGCAGATGGTACCCCTTCAACGCAGGTGGAGCTGATTGTCATACTTATAAAACTGATCTTTTTGTTAAGATAATATTACCGCATTTCCCATGCTAATGTCCATCAGTGCATCGGTGGGAATTCTTTTTTTTTTTTTACCTTAATTTAACCAGACAAGCCATTAAGAACAAATTCTTGTTTACAATCGCAACCTAGCAAAGGGCAAAAGCCTCATATAATTCCCATTATATGTTAGCATCGAACTAATAGACTAAGTGCAAGTTATCTCTATATATCAAAAATTGATCCAGGAATCATGAAAAGAAGTATAACTATACTAACGAGTGTTGATTCTTTTCTCCCACCCCTTCTAAATTGTACATTTACTGCCAGACTGACAAGTTCACTGCTCATCTTTTCCTCTGCTCAGCGCACGTTCACCATTACTCTGTGCCACAAAACTCTGTCTCGTTTGCTCAATTTATCATTGAGACTAAACCTTAAATAATCCAAAAATAGGGGCTGAGGCATTTTCTTTTTTACTAGTTAGTGGTGCTACTCTATACCCCAAAGATTCTTGGCTGTGCTGCCTCATTCACCAGCAGAGAGATTGACTTCTGGTGGCCTGTTCTGTGCACCAGACATGCAATTTCCTCATTTTAGGGGGCAAGACCACTTGGCTTTGCTGTTGTCATTTTTTTCAGGGCACACAGGCCAAATGCCAGGGCTGCAGGCCTTTCAAATAAAACAATGATTTTTAAGTCCACTGAAATAATACATTTTACTTAAGGGTTGAAATTGTTTTTTTATTCATTGTTTACTAATTTGTTAACTAAGTGCAGGGACTTTGGAAATCAGGGGCTGCTAAGAGAAGGTCAGTCTATATAAATACTTCATAATAAATAGTGTGCACTACTCATGTTTTTTGTATTAATTCAGTAATTTGAACATTTTATATTAACAGTATCTCGATGTTAGTATCCAAGTTTTTTATTATAAGAAAGTTTTTCTTTAATTTGAGATACTAACTCATTTATATTTCCGCAAGCAGTAAGCCTGGAGGAGATCAAGTGATCGCTTGCATACAGTATGTGTGTGCATGCAACAGATGTACAGTTTGTCTGCAGCTAATCTCAAACACTACTTGTGCACATTCATGACTATACGCTGAAGGAACTCTGTGAGGGACCTGTTTTTTTCTGTTCATCCTCTCTTCCTCTTAAATTCATTTTATTTCTATTAGCTGTTGTGTATCAAATTAAACCAAGTGAAGTGTGATTTACATCAGAAGATGAACTAACTAAACACCTGTGGCTACCAAGTGCTGCCATCTTCTGGATCTATTAGTGAATTCATAGATGGTGTGTATTCCAAAGCGCAATCTGTCACATAAAAATCTGTGGAACACATTCAAAATTGTTTTTAACCAGAAGAGAAACAGTTTAACAAGTCACTTACAGTCAACTCTAAAGCAACTATTGACGAGCTGTTTTAGTGCAATTTAACACCTTAAAACACACTTTTCAAACCCATTGGAGTGAAAATCTGTTGATACCATTGATGCCTTTAAAAGCAACCCAGACTTGTCTTTCCAGCCTTTTTTAACCTTTATGTCTGTATTGTGCGCATTCTACCTTTTCTTCTTTAACCATTTTAATTGTAAAGCACTTTGTGACGTCAGGACAAATGTAAATAAACTTTCTTTACCAATCTGTAAGCATCCTGTAAAGTCTTAAAATCAAAGCTACTACAAGGAACTGTCATATTTTGTTAATTTTACAGGCCACTGTGGACAAAAGTGATAAAGATTACACTGTAATAAACAAAATATAATGTAAAAATTAAAAACTATCTTAAGAAAAATCTCCTTCTTTTTAATGACTCATTAACTTATGTACTGTAGGCCATCTAGAGACCTGATTACTAAATGGAGACTGTTTAATAAAAGCTAAAAACTCCTTGTAGTAGCTTTAAGAATAGGTAGAAGAATTAATTTGATGGAGAATCACGAAATTTAGATATTGCTGATCTGTAGACATTTTCAAAATAAAAGCTGGCAGTGATGCAACACCTACAAAGGTTTGTTATACGAAGGGAGACAACATGACATGGTGTAGGAGTCACCTGTTGAATAAGAGGAGGAATTATCATGCAATGCATGCAAACAAATGGTTTAATCCACACTCGCAGACATCAGCCACATTAACACACAGGACAACAATAAGATGTAAGATTTTTAATCAGTAAAAACAGGTGCAATATTTCACATGTAAACAATTGCAGCATCTCATTCTTAATACCTGAATAGTTACATAGAAATAATATTTTAGTGACTCATGGATTCCTGTAAAAATAGATCAGTTTACCAAAAGAACTAAATCGCCTTCAAAAAAAGAAAAAAAAGAAAAGAAAAGACAGAAAAATCTCGCGAATTATTTCAAGTGCTCTTAGGCTCGCCTGCAGATCAGCGAGCAGGCGCCACATCTTCAGTATTAAATAAGTCTCAGCTTCATTAGTAGCCCTCTCTTCTCTCCCTGCAGCCAGATTCTACATCACTAACCTGTGTTCATTGCAGGTGAGTTCACACTGCCCACTCTCAAACTGAGAAACAAGCCTTTATTTCTAATATTTTGCAAATTCAAAACTTTCTCCATGTTTACCTTTTGTCCTGATAAATTTCCACAGCACAAATGCCATCACTACAGCCAGTCACATCAGGTGTCCCACTGATGTTTTTTCCCCTTAAATGATTTTAAAGGCATAGTTGGATTATTTGATGTAAGATTGTACGAGGTGCTTATCGACGGTCAGTATATTATCTACAGTAGATGCTGGTCGGCACGTTCCCGGTTGGGAAAGGAGGACCACCAGAAGCTAAGTACTGCTGTGGACGGGAGTCAGCAGCAAGAAGAGAGTTGAATTTAAGCGGTGTTTAGAATATTTTCACCCTTTTACTCTGCTGTCAGTCAGCCTTTTCTGACAGAAAACTGCTGTTACACAAGCCAAATATCACTCTCTCCAAACCAACCAAATCCCATAGGCCAAATCACTGTTTTTGCCTGTGGAGTTTGGTTGGCTTGGACAAAGTGATACTGAATGGCTTAAATAACAACAGTTTACGCATCTAAAAAGTTTTGTTTTCTGTTTGATAGCAACATGAAGCAGTGAAAATATTCTAAACATAATGTTCACTTAAACTGATCGGACCTTAAATACTTTTTGTTCAAGACTTTGTCCACAGCAGTTTAGTGATCAGCTTCCTTGCCGGTGCTCCTGTCTGCTTCTCGACCACCATCAATTGAAGCGAATACACTCATTACAGATACGTACCTCGTACAGCCCCACTTCAAATAAGCCAAACTCTCGCATTAAGCTACCAGGAATAAGACCCAGCACGTCTTCCGGTATCTTTCCTTTAATGGGTCGGCTTGAGTTTTGTTGATGGTAGCTTCACGTCGATCAGGCGTACAGCAAAGAGGGAATGACTAGAGTATGAAAAAAATACTTCTGTTAAAAAAGTGAAACTGTGAGCAGCAGAGTGGTGAGTACACTTTAACATGACTCTGTCGCTGTACTGATGGAATCGGTGCTGTGAATTTACCATGTGAGCTGATGTAGTAAACTACAGGTGACTTCAACCCCCTCAGTGTATTTTCATAACCTGACTTTTATTTGTTCTGCCAGCCACACACCTGGCTTTTATTAGAGACTTGGCCATTATTTGAATATATTAACTGGAATTCAGGGAGTCGAGAATTTGGCTGCAGGGTCTGTGTAGTACGATTAAAGGGACAGTTCAGATTATTTTAATTGGGGTTGTAGAGGTACTTATCGATAATGAGCGTATTACCTACAGTAGATGGCGGGCGACACCCCCCTAGTTTGGAGAAGCAGCAGGAGCACTGGTGTAGGAAGCTAAGAAACGTACTGCTGCAGACAGATCCAGCAGCAAAACAAATTTAAACCGCTTGAAAAAAGGTCCAACTAAAAAAACATTAATAACAGTTTAAGTGTACGCTTTATTTTCACTGCTTTACCTTGCAGTCAGACAGCTTTTTCGGACAGGAAACCGTTGTTTTATGAGCCAAATATCGCTCTCTCCAAAGCCACTAAACTCTTTTGGCAAAACGAGTAATTTTACCCTGCAGAACACAGCAGCCGCCGATCTACCACTGCCTCGATTGGTTAGTTTCTTTGTGTTATTGTGGGACTTCGGTGAATCCAAACTAACCCTTTAAAACATCAAAGTCACACAATAACACAAAGCGGCAGACCGGCAACTGTCATGTTATATGAGCCAATATGTGGCTCATATAACGGCGTGTTATTTCCCGTGTGAAAAGGCTGTCTGACAGCAAGGTAAAGCGGTGAAAATACTCTGAATAAAGCATCAACTTTAACTGATACTGATTCTTTTAGGAGGCTGAAATACATTTCGCTGTTGACCCTGTCTGCAGCAGTCCATTACTTAGCTACTCCTGCTGCTTCTTCAAACTGGAGGCGTGCCGACCTCCATCGACTGTAGGTAATACACCGACTATGGATGAGTACCTCATACAATCCCACTCCAAACTATCTGTTTAACTCAGGTTTACGTCTTCGCCCTTCAGCAGACATTACATTTTTGCAAGCGCAGCATCAGAGCCGAGTAGTTTTAATTGGACAGTTGGCACTTAATTTCCATACTAATGTGTTCCTACGAGTGGATAATCCCACTACCACCACAGCACTTTAGAGTATTGTGTCCGACAAACTCTGACGTTGACCTCGCTACTTCTCCGTGTTTTTCTCTTTGAGGTGTTTCCTTACTTCTGTCCTGACTTAGCAGCAGTCTCAGTTTTTCCTCTGACAGAACTGTCATTTCATCCTTTTATTACAGAAGTTATCAGGTCGTTGCCCGGTGGGTTTGACATGACCTCATTTCAGCTTCACTAAGCTTGAAAATCTCAGGTCTAACCACGTTTCTTTTTTTCTCCTCCATCAGTCAGTCCTCCTTCATTTCCTGGCCCTCTTTCCTCGCTGCTCTGCACTCATGATTCCCTGCAGACTTGTTGTCAGGAGGCCATATGGCTTCTTTTCTGTTCTGGCTCTTTTCTCTCCACCTCCGCCTGCTCTTTAGCCTCCGTCCTGTCCTTCAGCGCCCTCAGCAGGACCCTGAGCAGCGTGTTCTCATTCAGCAGGTTCTCCGAGGTGTCTGCCAGCTCCTGCAGCCGCCTCACCGCCTCCCCGAGCTGCCGGCTTTTCTCCCGATGCTGCTCCTCTAAGCTCTGCCTCTCTTGCTGCAGCTCAGCGTTCTGCACCTCTAAGGTGCGAGTGTCAAACGTTAGCCGCCGGTTGTCACGCCACAGCTGCGCCAGCTGCTGGGAGAGACGTTCGCGGGCGTTTCGCAGCACTTGCACCTCGTGCTGGAGTGCCAGAAACTCCGCACGGAAGACGGCGCCTGCTCCTGTACCCTCTTTCTCACTAGAAGCTGTCACTGGTTTGTCTGCGTAGTGCACAGAGCCGGAGTGCTGCAGGATGAAGTGGAGCAGGTTGGGTAACGTGATGGGCAGGTCGTCAGGAAACTTCACACTAAAATGTTTTCTTAAAGGGAAGCAGAAACAGCAAATCAGTTTCCCTTTGGAGACATTAAAGTTAATCACTTAATTAGGTGTGTCATGATTCTCCAAATCTACAGCCATTTCTACAGGATTTGACTTCCGATTTTCAGGTCACAATTCAATCCCATTTTCAGTTTGAAACTTTCTTTTAGTACTGACGGCTCTGCCACTCTTAGACTACAATCCTTGATTTGTAAAGATCAACAGATCATTAGGGACGCACAATGAGAATTTCAGCTGATACGAAAAATAACTGCTGCTCATGGCTGATGCCAATAAGATAACCAATAATTTCACAATTTTGTATCTTAAAAAGAAGTTATTAAAACCTGTAGTTCATGCACAACTGATGGTAAGAAAGTCTAACGTGTAGTGAGCAAAGATGGATGATTTAATATTTCAGAGCTTTGACTGAACCAAATCTAACCAACATCACTGTTAAAACAAAAACAATGAACTGTTCTGACTCTTCAAATTTTCATTTATTGTTTCTTTTAAAGTTCATCAAAAAACTTCACAAATATACTTTGGCTTTTGCAAAGCATTTCAAATGGAATGCTTTGACATAATTTGTCAAATCAGATATTATTAAAGCAGATATTTATTGGCGATAATTTTATTATTGGAATAACAAATAATATAAATGTCCCATTATAGGACGATAACTTATCAGTTCCAATATTTATCGTGCATCCCTACAGATAATTGGTTTTATGCCCTGAAAATCTTCAAGTTCTTCTTCATAAGGAAAGTCTATGAGGTATCAAGTGTGATATAACGGCCGGTGAGCTGCGTCGTGTCGTCTGTCGTGTGTTTTTTCCTTAGCATGTGCTCTGGACGCTGCATGTAGGCAGGGGTGGACAGACAACTAAAATACTGGGAGAATTGTCTATTGTCCCTTCGATTTTGATTACTAAACTTGAAAGCTAATTTTGACAGATTTTTTATTTAATATTGAAATTGTGACACCCCTAAACTTAAATCAGTACTGTTTTTACTGTTTCCAACTAGAACTGCAACTAACATTTCACTTATTATCAGTTAATTGTCATTTTGTCCTCAATTAATGCAAAAATACCCATCACAGTTTCCTGAGGTCCATAGTGATGTCTTCAAATTCTTTGTTTTGTCTGACCAACAGTCAAACTTGAAGATATTAAGTTTACTTTCACTTCAGACAAAGAAAATCAGTAAAAGTTTGCCTGTGAAAAGCTTAAAAGGCTGAAAAAACCCCCACTGATTATCAAAATAGCTCCCAGGTTCAACTCTTAAAAGTCCTCTGGCCCCTGCCACCCACATGTCCCGGGATTACTGGGAAATGCAAATGTCTGTGTGTTTGTGTTTGTGTGTCTCTCTCTTACCTGTATTTGGGAAAGAGAAGAATAGAGGGAACATGATCCACCATGAACTCCCATGGAAGGTCATTACGTGCAACATTCACCCTGCACAAATAAAAAATGTGGTTATATTATTTCTATTTTTTCTTAAAAAGGTTCTGCCAGACAGCTAATGTTGAATTGTTAATGAAAGTGCATTTTGCTTTGAACTTAAAATTATGATTCGACAAGAAATCCACATTAAACGCACAGTACTGTGTGTCAAACTACCATTTTTTAATTAAATATCGTCATGCTGCAGAAACATCCTGGCTTACAGATATTTTAACATCTTTGTTTTGGCAAAATTACACCATAATATTTTAAATGAAAATGAGAATAATGATGTAAAAACTAGCATTCCTTCTAACATCACAAATCTTATCACAATTGCAACATCAGTCAAAATTACTGTAAATACATATTTTTTCCACATCGTTCAGCCCTAATCAGCAGTCAAACATAAAAACATGCTGATACTGTACCTGGCGACGGTGATGGTGCTGTTTCCCTGTAATAATCTGGCCAGCTGGATGATGATGTGGTTGAGAACGGAGCAAAATCCGCACCACTGAGTGTAGTAGAACAGCAGAACATCCTACAGGGAAAAGAAAAATATGGAAAATGGTGACCTTTAAATTTGGCATTGTGGTTGTGTTTGTGGCTTTTTTTTATTTTTTATTTATCCACAGTTCATATCCTCAAACTCAGCTTCTGACCGAACTGAGGTCTTTGCTCGTTGCACTACAGAGTGTCTGGTTTGGTCGGTAATGTGGATGTGCTGCCATTTTGGAGGCACTGGGATATAAACAACAGCGTGGATTATATACTAACTATTCAATTCAAGCCAACTTCACGATTTCGAAACCACAGAATAGTTCAGGAAATTGTGTGGAAGCTGCTGAAACTCAGAGAGAAGGACTTGGACAGCAGGACAGGAAACTGAGGTTAACAGGTGGTCTGTATGAGCTGGCTCCTTAGTCTTGGAACGACGAGCAGGCAATTTTGCCTTCGATTTACAATCCCGACATAATGAGCCGCCTATTTTTTTCATTAAGCCCACACACAGCTGCCCACCTCAAATGCTGCAGAGGTTTCATGGTGTGTGGACGGTAAGAGAGGCACAGGATCAGCCCATCAATGATGGATGGACGTTTACTGTAATTAAATATTTAAGACAAAGGCTTTTGAGTCTGATGATCTACTCGAAACTTTTTGGATCAAAATTCTGATCTGTTATAAGCATAAAAAAATTAATAGGCTGCTCTTCAACCAATTTATTAGCAAAACTAGTTTGTTATTCTTTCAAGCACAGATTTGTTTGACAAAATCGACCATTTTGAGCGACGACTGCTGCCTGTGAAACCTAAATAATGACGCTGACGTTCTATTATGAGCTGTAAATGCAAAACATCTCCAGAACAAGCATCAACTATAAAACACGTACAGGGAAGTGAACCAACTAATTTATTTATTTATTTGTTATATTTTAGCATCAATACATATTGTGAATGATCTGTATAATTCTATACTCTGTATATTTTTAATTTTATATGATTTCTTCCATTCTAGTGGTAGTGAAGTATGATACGTCAGCAGCGGGGCTATTTTCACTCAGAGCGTTGTGTAATCTAGTTCCATTCATCATCAGCTGGTTTGGGACGGTGCCTAAAATGCTAAAAGCTAAAAAGAATTGAAGCAGAGTCTTTTCTCACCTTTTGGAGGTCCATGACG
>JAJHUR010087130.1:0-36993 GCA_027495735.1 Lutjanus campechanus | reverse complement strand
TTTTTAAACATGTGACAGATTTTAACAGTTTTAAATGATTTTCCTCATGAATGCTGCTTATGAACCTGTCCATCTTTTTAACCTCATCACAGCTTTAAACATTATGTCAGACCATAAATTCACTATGTTTTTAACTTAGACTCTGACTGTATTGTTCATTTTTTAAGTTTTCACACAAAAAAATGACTCGACCTTTACGAATTAAACATCATCTGCCCTCTGTGGTTTATTGAAGGTGCCTTTTTGAGTTTGCACACATCACCTTCCTCTTAGAAGCTTGCTCCGCTCTCCTCCACCACCAAATAATCAGCCCTGTAATGGAGAGTGAAATGTTCTGATTGGGATGGAGCAGAGGTAATTAATTAGTCATAAGTGAATCCTGGCTCGCCATAGCTAATTATGATCTATTTTCTCCCTGCATCCATAAATTAATGTTGATTATTTTAGCACACTGTTTTAACTGTCATAGTGTGGAAGGTTCTCTGTTCAATCCGCTGTAATTAAATAAGTGCTAAATTGAATGTAAGTGCTGTTTAAAGTTCTCTGTTGATTGTAAAATATCATTTTATCTGCTCAACTGGATGTTAAGAACTGCATTAACTGCTCTATTGACTGGAGGTGAGACTCGGAGCTGGCTGGGATTAGCCCAGATTGGACCTGTCTGGTCTAAGTAGAATTAAAACCAATGATGCTATTTATAGATTACACACACAGAGCAAAGGATGGAGCAGGAAATAGATATGATGGGGGAGATTCCGCTTTATTCACTCATAATTCAATGTGTTGGCGTTTCTTTTAAATTTTCTTTCAGATGTTTTTTTTATCTTGTGTTACGTATAGCCTGTGCAGAATCAGTCTTACTGCAACACCGTGTCCTCTGTGTTTTAGTGCTGTTATAACAGGCAAGGTGCCAACAACATCTTCTGCATCCTTAGTAGGAATAAGAATGACTGAGTGTAAATAAGGACAGTGCTAACAAGGATACATACACACTTTAAACACCAGAAAACTGTAAAATATTAAAACAAGAACATGAATGTTATTAAAAATATCAATTATTTACATACAACATGACAGCAAGTGAAAGATAGTAAAAAGTGTCCACCTCATTATCATAGTTTAATACTACATGAAAATATGAAATTATGATGGTAATATTGATTTTTTATTTATTTATTTGAAGTGTAATGGAAGAGAAAGTGAATTTTCATTAAAGCTGATGTTGCCTGTTCATTTATCTTTGCTATAACACACACACACAATTTAGTGAATAATTAAGGCCAAGGCCCACTCTCCCTGTACATCAGTGTGTGTGTCAGTCACATGTTCATGTCTACCCGGCCAAAAGACTTATCTCCCCCCTGTCCCTTTCATTTTTCTTTCCTTCAATATCTCTGCTCAGATCTCTTTTCATTGTTCATTTATATGCAGGAAGTCAGCAGCCTTTGGAGCAGAGTTGGACCACAGAAGCAACAGAGGGTGCTAATGACAGGGTAGGTGGACACACACACACACACACACTGGAGCTGGGCTGGGCTCAGGGTACAGGACAGGCTGTGTTATGCATCTCTAATTAGCTCAGTCTCAACATCCAGGATCTATTGTGCATGGTGCATATAAAATCGTGACACTACAGCATATAATGACATCGTTTAAAGCTTCAGTTCCAACACCTACAGAACACTTCTGCGGTCCGTGGGGAAGGTGGGACTGACTACACACAACTGCAGGATGTGTGCATAGAACCAATCCCGATGTTTGTTTACAATAACTTCTGGGAATAAAAAATGTTGAATGTTTTCTTTTTGTCATGATATTATTTAAAAACGTAAATATCTCATTCATCTAAAATGCATGATTTATGCTTTCATGTCGCACCGATGTTAGGTTGGACATCTAATTTACATGCTGTGCCACAGAGTTTACACAAAAGCAGCAGTTAGTCCAACCAGTGGTGACACGTCGCTGTTGGATGGTTCATCATAAAATAAGCACAGCAGGAACTGTGTTATCTATATATCTTCAAACGTTACAGTGAAAATGACAACAGAAATAAACAGGTTTGCCAGTTTTACATATCTCTGCAATTCAAATAAACTGCCAGTTGTCTGCCTCGAAGTGATTGCTCTGTTAGTTAGTGTCACAGTGATTCATTCTCTACACACATGTACTGTATATAGTCTACAGTTTTAGAGCATGAGAAAGATCAGATACAAATACTATTGTACCCCTAAACCTTCATGTCCAGAATGGTTAGAAGCATATTTTAGCCTCCAAAAAAAAAACAACAACAACATATTAATCAAATAGTTCAAAATTTTGGAGAATATGCTTTTTGCGCTTTCTGCTGGAGTTGGATAAGAGGATTCGACATTCATACCTGCACCTTAAATGTGATGCTACACCAAAGAGATTACCTTAGCTTAACATAAAGACTGACAACTGAGGGGAACAGCTAGCCTGTCTCTGGTGAAGAACACCTGCCTTTGAAGTAACCCCCAGTTAAAACACAACCTGTTGATTCTACACCTCTGTTTTTGTGTGGATGAGGCAAACAAAGGAGTTTTTCCTTGCTACCGTTGCCAAGTGCTTGCTCATGGTGGGAATTGAATTGGTGGACTATGAGATACCTTCTGTTATGATTTGGTGCTATAGACATAAAATTGACTGACTTGACTGAAAATTGACTGACTTGACTTGATTTGACTTGACTAGATATAACGTGCTAATTTGGTACACTTTAGAGGTGCTGGGTGAATGATTTTGTTACCTTTTTCCCCCCGTTTCCCAAAATATTATGTAAAGTGTTACAACTACAAGCTAAATGTTAGAGATTACTTGTCACTAATAAAAATTCAGTCCAGTCCCCCACCAGACAATAGCGTTTGGATCTTTAAATATCCTTAAATGAGGCTCATTTAATTTACAGAAGTCAAATTAAACATTAAGCATGTTTTGTTGTGTGCGTGTGAGTACTCACATTTACAATAAAAAGTGTGTGCACATTTGTGTGTATTTGTCTGTGTGTAGTCTAGAGGATTAGCCCACGGATTAGTGACAGTGATGATTATAGTTCTCTACCAGTAAGAACCATGTGAAAACACACACACACCCCCCACACACACGTGCGCGCGCATATAGACCCCATACATACTGTAATATTTATTGTATGTATTTTTAAAGACAGAGAAAAAGACATAAATTTGGAATCCGCCTTTTGTCACCAGCCTGACTACAACTGCCGTTAGCTAATCATGTTTTGTTTTGCTAGTTAATTCTATCCTGTTATCTTCCCTCCAAAATATTGAGTCACATAGTAAAAAGAGCAGCTGACTTCATGCTAGCAGCGTTTTATTTGTCACTAACTATTTTCAACCATGTCGGCTTTTGTTTTTGATCCCAGACTAGACACCAGCTTTATACATGTTGGCTAGGCCTCGGTTAGCCAGTCACCAGCCATGTTTGTGTGCGTGTATTTGTGTTGGTCAGTCTGCTGGTTAGTCAGCCACTGTCTATGTGTATGTAGGGGTGTGTGTGTGTGTGTGCCTGTGTTGGTCAGTCAGTGAAGGTAGGATTAGCTTGGTCCCATGACATAACCAGGCTAAGAGGATTGTTAGCTAGCCAAACAGCTCCTCCTCCTCCTCCTTCCTCCTTCTCTTCCTCTCACCTCACACACTCCTTCACAGTCGTCTTGAGGTGTTCGTCTTTCTTCGTCCTCTACCTTTTGCACTCTGTTTTTCGAGCAGAAACAAAGAGTTTGAGGCAAGACAGGAGCGTGGGGGTGAGTTCTGGAAATCTGTTTCTTTTCTGTGGGTGTTTGTATGAGTGTTTTTGTGAGCACATGAGTGAAGCACAAAAAGCTCAAAAAAGTGTGTTTTTGCTTTACACTTTCTATCCACCTTACACTCTTTCAGCTTCTCCTCACATCATCTTCTCATACAGAAGAGAACAACTGAAAAACTGGGAATGAGAGTGGAAGTAGAGGTGACTTTGAAATGTGTTTTTCGGTGTGTGTAAGAGTGCTTTACTTTCTTTTCCCTTTAAGTTTCTCAAAGTTCTTTGACTGTATTCACGATCCAAGATACACTCACACACACAAAACACACTCACACACATAGACAAACTGCATGATAAGCACTTTGTCTGTGTCATGTGTCAGGGTGGGTCTCTTGCCATGTGTTTCTGAGTGTGTGCGTGTGTTGGTGTCACAGAATCAGAGCACAGAGTGGGTTTAGGTCAGTGTGGTCTGCTACCTCTTTTGAAAACTGGACGCTATGTGCAGGCAAGGTGTGGCCTCATTGGCCATGTGTGTTTGGTCCTGACAGTGTTATTTTGTCTGTGTGTGTCTGAGTGTGTGTTACCTTTAGGGATGCATGACTCCCAAGTCAGGGTGTGACTCTGGCCTCCATATAATCATATCCAAAACCTCTCTCTCACGCACACACACACACACACCCACAGAATGATGTAAACATGACAGGGCTGACAGTTGTATGTGTGTGTGTTTGTGTGTTTGCTCATTACTCATTGCAGCAAAATTTGTTTTTGATATAACTTAAACAACTAAGAAATGTGAAACCAGACTGTGTTGAATGTCATTCTTTTACTCAAAGCAGTAGCTATACTTTTCACTTTTTAAAGCCGCACAATTTCGGTTCAGAGTGAAATATCTTCATAGATTGCCTTGACTTTTTACACAGGTATTCATGGTCCCCAAAGGATGAATCCCAATTATGTGGTCATCATGTTATCATCTACACCACCTTTAAGTCAAATTTAAAATTTGCCCAATCGACAGATTTTAGAGCCACGTCATTGTGAACACAGGGCGTAAGAGAATCAGAATAACTGAGAGCTTATGAGGAAATGAACATGAGGTGTTGTTTTTGTGCTTTAAACTGCTCAAATTGTAAAAATATTTCATGGAATATTTGCCAAGACAGAAACAGCAGTGCATAATTTGCTATTAGCATCTAGTGATCCGGCCCAGTTGGATTTTAATGAGGTGATGATAGATTTGCACAGAAATTTGTACAGCTCACAAAGTTACTGTGTTTATGGTTATGATTTACAATAATGATTTATGCAGAAGCTAAACAGGCTCCATGATCGATGCTTCTGTGATCATTTTGACATCTTTAAAGTTTCTCTGTGACAGCTGATCAATAGAGGTGGCAGTCTGGTGGCTTTGGATGGAAAATGCATCACGTTTTAATGGACCATGTGCAGAATCTGCTTGAGTTTTTCCACTAACGTAACACACCTGGTATAAAATAGTGTCCGGAATTTAACAGTAAACAGCAGAAAGTTTATATATACTATCATCACTAATATCCAGGATGAGAGCGACTTCTATGCTCTAATTTGTGCGGCCAAACAGCAGGAGTTTCATAATTTCATACATGCTAACAATAGAAAATGCTAACATTACCTGTATGAGGGGGACTTCTTTGTTCTCAACCTGTGCTACCTGTTTATGTTCTTGCATAACATAAACTGCGTGTAGCTCTCAGTGAGCGTTAGCTGCCAGTTTTTGCCATTTCTTAGTGGAATACGATGTACCATGTAGCAAGCTAGAGCTTCAAAGTTTTTGCCACATACAGATCTACCTCTAAAAAGTAATTTTAGTGGTTTCCAGCAAATTGTTTGTAAAAGGGAAACTTGTCTCAGATATTTCCATCGCTAAACTAAGATAGCAACCAAGATGTTCAATATTATTCCCGCTAACCCTCAGCATGTTAGCAATGGCTTGTTATTAGCTGAACATGGCGAGCTGCAATGTCATTGTTGTGACAACCTATTTAAGTCCGTTATGCCAAAAACAAGCACCCTTTGCTCTGAAAGCACATTGCTTAGGTTTGTCTGCGACAGTAAAAGAAAGATAGCCTATTAAGGGCTAAATCCCTGTGGATTCATTCAGCACCATGGACAGGGCCAGCAGTCACTGAACTAACAACTTCAGGGAGATTGTGTGTTTTCGGAGCAATGGTTTGGGGTAAAATAAGTGTGTTTAGTTATGTCAGTTGACTTACGTACGCAAGTTTGGAGCAATGGGCATTTTTTTGGGTGGGATAACAGGCTGTCAGACAAATGGGCTTTTGATCCAAGGTGGCATTTTTCAGACCTTTGGCATTTTCGGAACAATGGGCTGGTGGACAGCCCCCCTTGAGGATTAGCATTTAGCTCAAAGTACCGTTGTAGCTAAGCTCACCCTCACAGAACTATTAGCATGACTCCTAGTCTTGTTTAATGATCTCTTATCTTTATATTAATGATATTATATCTTGAAAAAAACAAAAAAAAAAAAACAAGCTGAGGTGGGTGAGGAGCTCTGTTTTCCTCTGGTGTGTGTGGGCTGGATCAGTCAAACAGCAGTCCTATCCCAACATTCCCTCCTTCTCCTCCCCAAGACACATCCTATAAACCTCGCCCCGGAGCTCAGACCGACCACGGGGACTGTCACACGTTTCGAGTTAACACACGCACACACACACACACACACACACACACACACACACATTATTGTTGATCCAACTGCGTCAACCAGCCCTCCCAGCTGTGCACACAAGCACTGCTGAAGGATATATTAAGCAGTCAGGTGTGTATTTGTGTGTGTATTTGTGTGCTCTTGACCAAGCACACATGTCAGGGGTTGTGTTGACATAAATTAAGATGAATATTTTCACTGTATATCATCACCAGAGATGCCTCTGAGGGTTATATGATAGTCTTCAGGGACATCGGCAGGCTTCGGTCACTAAATGTAATAGAAGTTCACTTTGTTGATGCTATGATAAAGTTTTGTCTTTTTATTTTTTTTTTTGCTGCTAAATTCTGCTGTCTGTGTTCATTGTTTTGCCAAAGGACACTCTCAGGACTCGGGACACATGTCTGTTGATGGACAAGCTGTCTGTGGTGGGGTTCAAAGATGTGACCTTTCTGTTGCAGGATGGTCTCTGTACCCAGCAGGCCACCCTGCTGTGTGAATGTTAGCCGCTGTAGCGGTTCTGATAACACAGGTTTCCCCTTCGGTCCGGCCAGGGCTGCAGGAATGTCTGAAGGCTGTTATTGTAGATTAGGACGAATATTTTTACTGGAGGCGTACAGCAGATGGGAAGGGGATGGGTTTCACTGCTGATGGGACCTGTGATCAGAACAACGTGTCCATGTGTGTGTGCTAGCATATGTGTGCATAACTCTGAGAACATACACACTGTTGGGAAACGTAATACTCGCACACTGAGAGGGTCAAATATCCCCCATGTGCTTCAGATTATTACCGTGATCAGAACATATGTGAAACAGCCACAAAGACCAACAAGCAGCAACAACATGAGAAGGTTGTGGTTCACATTATAATGTAGTTGTTCTGAATGATTGCTTGTTAGCAGCTTTTTCACTTTTTATAGTTCTGTCAAAACGACTTGACCTAGTAAAGTGCTAAAACAGTGCCTGAACTGAAGGACAAAATGATGATCGGTGACATTAAAGAATGGATTTTCCATCGCTAAGGCCTAACTATGAACAGTTTAAAGTATACTTAAATATATCAGCACACTTGTGTAATAAATAAAACCTAACCAAATTACTAATAATTTAATAAGACTGAATAACAGTGTTTAGGGGACCTGCTACCTAACAGTAGGCCACGTGCTGCCATAGTATTGTGAGTAGAATGAATGTTAGGTGACACATCTGTAATGTCTGCACCAGAGGGCAACTATTTCAAGCGGCAGCTCAGACATGTGGCCCCGAAATGAGGCACCGTAATCTGTGTTGTGATTCGGTCCAGTACCTACCAGATGTATAGGAACCAGTGCCATATTGGTGCCATGTTTTGGTACCCAACCCTAGCCATATCTCAAAAACATATATTTATGTGCATTTTTTTGTCAAAAAAGGTTGACAGAAACTGCAAAATTTGAAAGAAAAACCCCCAAAATTGCCTCAATTTGGCTCTGCCACGGCGTCAGAGCCGTTACGTTTCAATGTTAGTCTATGTGTCAACTCACACAGTCTCCGGTTCCGCTGCGGAACGGCTCCGGAACAGCTGCGGCGTCCGACAGCCCTCCGCAACACATACGCAGAGCTTCTATTTTTGCCGGATGCTGGAGCACGGCGCATCAAGCAGCACAGATCAGATTGTGCCGGGAAGGAAGTCGGCTACAAAATACAAAATGAAACCCTGGTTGATTTTCAAAATAAAATACTCCGTGTTCACCCAGTGCCGCCTTGTTCTACTTCTACCCCTCCTCCGCAGTCTTGCAAGCAGTAGTAGCAAAGCAGCTGCTCTCCTCCCAGGAGCAGGCACTAAAATGCACAGAATAATTTAGTTAATCACTGTATCTCGTGCGTTCTCGCGACACTCGGTGTCCGGCGGAGCCGCATCACAAACGCATCACGTGTGAGTTGGCGGACGACGGAGTACGCTGTCGTTCCAGAGCAGAGTCGTTCCGGAGTCGTTCCGCATGCAGTGTATTTTGAGGGTTAGGCTCACTTGCAGTGTTTTTTGCTTTTTTTTAAAAAAAGGGTTAACATTTAATTTACATGTCCTATCAGCTGTTTCCACTCCACCAGGCTCCTAATTATTCCTGTGGCTCTATAATACATCCACATCTGCTTTATTCAAATCTAATGTAACCCTCCTCACATGAGGATAATACATGAAACTAAGAGAAATGACATGTTTCCATCATGCTCTCTACATTGTTTTCACTGCTTGAGGTTCTGGTGGTGATCTTTTAATTATATAATCTTGTTGTGCCCTCTTCCTCTGCAATGGCATTATGGTTTTCTGACTGGAGAATTGCCACCACCCACTACTTATCTCAATGAATGATCTCATAACGATGGATGGAAACAAGCATTTGTGTGTATTTTCTTTTGCAGACTTGCTATATCCTGCATATTACTTTGTCTTCATCTTGAAAAAACCCTCACAGTAAACCATTTTCCACACACTGCAGTATGACATCACCTCCAGTAAGATACAGGAGAGAGTTTTCTGTGTACCGTTATGTATTTAAACCCCACTGATTGCACTGAGAATTTGCTACTGAAAAGCCTGTAAGCAGCTCTACCAGTGTTGCCAGATTTGACTTCAACAAATAGGCCAATCAGAGCCTTGAACATGCCCCAGTTGTCAAAAAAGTAGGCCAAATTTTTATTTGTTCATTTTTATTTTCTATTTTTTGCTTTGATTTGGAGAGGATTTTCTTTGTCCTTTGTGAAGTGAGGTATAATGATATTCTTTTAGAAAACACACATGCCCATTTGTCACAACTATGCATCTTCATGATCACTATTGGTGATGCCCGGTGGTTCTAAGAAGGAATTGGGCTGAATATGGGTGTGAGAAAAGTGTTCATGAGACATGTGCCTCGGGTCTTCTGTTTTCTTAGTAGGCTTCAGTGTTTAGACAAACCCAAAACCACGGTTACTTGGTCACAGTTTTATTTAACACAATAAAGTCTTCCTTTAGATGAACAAATGGAAGCTTTCATAAGGCTTTTGTCAGAGCTATTTTAATGGAACGGGAAAAAAAAATATAATGACATGAGGTTTTATCATTCATCCGTCCTCCGTGTAACTGAATGTTGTGCGGTCGAGTCTGTCCAACTCAGTGCCCTGTCAATCTCAGAATACATTTAATCTTAATGACATGGTTAAGGTCCAAATTTTGATAAATTGGATTACTGCAATGATTACATCCTGTTGTGTGAGTTTTGAACCAAAAAGTTAGAAAATAGCTGAAGCTAAATTTAATTAATAGAGATATGAAGTCCCTCTCCTTCTGGTGGACCATCATAGGACCTTCAGAAAAAATGGTAATATAATAATATTGGCCCAGTTTGAATTGTGCCATGAATTACACATTTGATATTTGTCCATTTAAAAGATAAGTTTGTAAGTCAGCAAAGTTGCTCAGCATGTTCAGACTTGCACGGTCCATGGCACAAGGGCATTTAGGGCGTGTCCAACTCCACTTTGCTATTTATTTAAAAGATTTAATTGGTTTTTATTAATCATAGATGTGTTTGGGCGTAACATGCAATCAGAACATCATCTCCCATTCCCTTTAAGAGAGCCAGGTGCGCCTGGCTGAGGCGCACTGCCATTTAAATGATGGATTCAGCAGGTTGGAGAAGCTATTGGAGATGCTGAAATGAGCCACTTGTGATGCACTGTGTTTAACGTGCTGGTCAGTTGGGCCGGGTCATAAAAATTACATATAAAATTAACATTATGATTAATGACGGATGGGCTGCAGGTGGGTGAAATAGCATGGAACCCTAACTGTGTGTGTGCACTTAACGCACAATCCAAGGCACAGAAGGATGACTGCTGTGACGTTACAGCGCACATAGAAACATTACTACACTGCAGCAAATATTATTCATGACGCAGAAAAACTAAAATCTATAGTTATAAACAGACAGGACAGAGGAAATCATTTTTTAGACAGCTCTGATCAAAATCAGGATTTATACGGCTGCTTTACAGTTTTCACTGGACATTAACATCAGATCCTGACATTCCTGTTGGATTTAAACAATCAGTGAAGTTGAAGATACATGTGCAAATTGGCACAGTGTTTCTCTCAGTTTCAAACAGTTTTATTCTATTTCACCCACCTGCAGTCATCTGCTATTTATCAGAATGTTAATTTTTATGACCCATGGATTAACTGCAGTGCCTGCGTGTTGTGAACCCACCTATACAGTTGCATCTTACTGTCTGAATAATGTGTCCTTTAAATAGCAGGAAAACACTGTGCCATTAACTTTAGACCAGGTTTTTGTTGGTCAATGGCACAGTTTTAAGACCAACACACCCCTGGTCGCACAGATGGGCACAAGTACATTTGCTTCTCACACAATGTGGACACTGAAGAAAATGACAACTGCGTCAGTCAGAAAATAGCACTGACAACTGCGCTGCGCTGTGCGCTGCTTTGCACGAGGCAGAAGATAAAACCCGTAGTGATTTTCACCTCCTCTCTGTAGAACCTTGTTTCCCAAGGAGAACCTGCTATCTTTTTGTTCCAACTCTGAATCAGGTTTTGGGGTTTCAAACCAATTTATTGCTCAAAACTGTTCAAAATTAGGTTTGCAAACCAGAGTGTTGCTGGCTTCATGTTGGTGGAAAAGTCCTAATGGAGAACAATGGAAGGAGAGGAACTTCTCCTCTCTATAGATTTCTTGGAAACACAATTGTAACACTGTAAATAGTGAATAGCCATTGCACAAAGTTATAAATCAGTCAAATGTCACTCAGATGTCAACATGGAGTCCATGATGTGCAGGGAAGACAATGATGATTTTGATGTGTTTTCCTCATTTTAGTGCTGTTGGCCAAATAAATACAACAGTTCCTGCAAAATTTGAATGTTTTTCCTTTGATGAGCTGCCAAATTTCCTAACAATACTTTTAAAGTCAAAATTTTAATGAATTTTAATGTCATTTTGTGGTGTAAATCCTGTATTAGTCCAAATCTAAAGGGAACTTGAAAACTTGATTAGTTTGAACATCAGCTTCAGCTTGAAAAGCTTAATGAATATTAATAAAATGTCATTAAATTTCAATACTACTGCTACTAATAAGATGTAATATTTAATTATAAAATCACATTGAACCACTTTTAATAGCCCTGTATTTTCTGTTTGCAAATGTCCAGCCAACACTCACACAAACACAAAGCCCACTCAGCCACGGATGCCCTCACGCAGAACAGCAGCACTGGCAGAAACTCTGCTTTCATTACTGTGCGTGTGTGTGTGTGTGTGTGTGTGTGTGTGTGTCTTTATCTGTGTGAGACAGATGTGTGTCGGGAAAATGTGTGACGCAGCAGTTAAGTCACATGTGTGTGTGTGTGTTGCAGAGAGTGAAAAAGAGAGAACCAGAGGAAAAAGAGGAGGACAATATGATGCACCAGGAGTCAGCTGTTACTCTAGCGTTTGTGTCTGTGCGCGCACTTGCATGTCGTGCACATGGGTGTGTGTGTGTTGCTGGGCGCGTCTGGCAGGAATGTGTGCCACGAGACCGCCGTGCATGCTGCCCCAGCCGTTAATCTGCTATCATCATCGCCATCATCATCATCTTCCTCATAACACACACATCTGGAGCCGGAGACAGAGGTTGATTGAGAGCGGTTATAGTGCCCCATCAGGCTGTGGTGCAGTGATTTCCCCTCTGAGAGAAAGTGGGAGAAAGAAAGAGGGAGGCGTGAGGGGGGAGAAGAGGGGATGTCGCTGCAGCAAAAAGCCAGCTGCAGAGAGGGATGACAAGGAAGGAGAGGAAGGGAGATGAAGGGATGCAGATAGAGAAAGAGATGGAGGATTAAGAAAGATGGAAACAGAAGGGTAGAGGGAGATCTAGAGAGATGAAGAGAGATGTAAGAAGAGAACAGTACTGATAAAGAGAGATGGAAGGATGGAAAAAAAGAGCAAAGTGTTAAAAAAGGACGGAGGTGATGATTTTAGAGGTTCCCATGTTTGTTTACTGTAGTAATTGAATGCAGTGCCACATTAGTGGGCTTTACACGTCATATGAGAACACACCAATACTGGAGAGAGTGTATGAGAGAGAAAGAGGTGCGGGGGGGTGGAGGGAGGGAGCGTGGGCAGAGCGATAGAGGGAAGAGAGTGCCGTAAATCACAGCACATCACCGGGCGGACGAGAGGGAAAGTTGTGATAAGGATCGCTCTCGTTTCCTCAAGCTTTCCTCTTTCAAGCCTCTGGCAGCATTTTCCTATCTGAAGCCATTAAAGGTTCCGCTGTTTTCACTGAGCGGCTGTGAGGATGGAGTGGAATGAGGTGGATTTGGTGCAGGAATTCACTGTTGAAGGACAATGCAGCAAAATTAAAGTCCGCTCCTGCAGGATCACATGGGACAGCCTGCAGGTAAATACAGCACAGCGGGAGGCTGATAGAAACTGCATGTTAATGTAAGCTGGGGGGCAAACAGCGGCGGCGGCGCAGGCTGCAGGATGTTGTACAGAGTGTTTAACAGCGTGAGCAGCAGAATACATGACGCTGATTTTAAGTGTTCTGCGAACTAGTAACTTTTCAGTAGCTGTAGGATGCATGTCATCATTAAAAAGACAGACAGTAGCTAGAGGATATAAACTTTATTGACAGATAATCCCAGGACAGTGATGTCTCACCACTGGCTACACTGTTTTGACTGATAAGACATCTTTAGTCCAACTGATGGAAATCTTTCACATTAAGGCTTTTAAGCGAGCAAGTGACCAAGATTGTCGAGGATATTTACAATGAAAATGTATCTATCTGCTTTACAAAGCCACATATATGTAAGAATGTTAGCTTTTTAGGTTCATGACGAAGCTGTTTCTGGTGGCCAGTAATGTAGTTTTGAAAGCTCCAAGAAAGAAGGATTTATTAGTTGGAGTTTGAGACTCAGGTTCAGTGGAGGGTTCAACTAAATTGTTAACTCACTTTTTTAATAAATCTTTTTGGCGCAAGTTTATAGAAGCAAAAAAGCACTGAATTCATATCTTTGAAATACTTCATTTGGAAAACCACCCGTCCAAATTTATGGAGTCTTAATTCCTTTATGACATTCTCACATGATCATTTCAAGCCGTGCAACTTCAAGAACTTGATTTTAAATGTTTTTTTAGACTCATCGCTAATTTAAATATGTGACACAAACGACAGAAAATTGTACACAATATCAAAGAATAACTGTATTTGAGTTGCTCAAAATCAGTTGGTATTTTTGGATCAAAACATCAAGTTGGTTAAAAAAAAATGAGGTTGCTGAAATTGTAATGTAATTGGCCGCCAGAGACCAAAATTTAAGTTGTAAATAAAACTTTTAAACATCTGGGCTACCAAGGAGTGCTCTGACGTTTGTCCGATTAGGTTACACTCTGTCAGTCATGTGATCTAAGAAAAAAGAATCTGAGATGAGTTATAACAAAACACAGACACTAATATTAGAATGCCAGAAATTCAGTTAAAGTCTTAATGTTAAAGGTCCAGTGTGTAAGATTTAGGAATATAATGTTCATAAGTCTGTTTTCATTTGTGCATAATCACCTGAAAATAAGTATTGTTATGTTTTTGTTACCTCGGCTGCCTATAGAATTCAAAATATTGTGGTGTTTCTTTGCGTCGATACAGCTACATCTACAAAAAAGGAAAAAGCACCCCACCCCACCCCCTTAGTTTACTCGCTTAGATTCGCTCAATTCTTGGATGCGTATGGGATCATGATTATGTTACTTGATCCCACAGACAATCAAAAATTGAGATAAGATAGCCTATGGCTGTTTAATGTAAGTTCAGAAGACACCAAATGCATAGAAAACGTCTGTCCAGTGGTAATTTATTAATTTCTCACCATGCAAGAGTGGGAAAAGTAGTACAATCCAATGATGTGGTCTCCTTTTGATAACTAAGAAATAATGCAATATTTTTCATTTCCATCCCCTGAAACTGTTCGCCCCACTGGGCAGGCCCACCTCCCACTTTGAAAACTGTCCTATAATGATCACTGTCAGGAGTTCCCGTTTTACTAATCTCTATTTCTGCATCACTGCGTACAAAGATCATAATCATACTGGCACTGCGTGGGCTCCTTTAAGGTGTCACTACTGGACCTGAGTGCATTAGCAGGAGATCAGTTTGTATCTGCAGACTCTTCATAATGCACATCAGAATGAGGATCTGCAGAATCCCACAGGTCAGCAGTTAGCTAATGACATGTGGCACCACTGACTGGAAAACCAGAGTAATGTGCATAATGTCACCGTCTCAAACATGATGTAGTCTGCATTATGTTGAAAAACTGCGTGTCTGCATTATGTTTTCAAGAATTATGTGAGTCGGCCTGAAGGCACTGATGCCGTCTATAGCACAGTGTGGCTATCAGTGTCATTAATCACTGGTACTGATAGCATAGAGCTAATGGTGCCAGAGATAGAGCTTCCTCTCTCTGAGTCACTATATGGACGATGGGTTTAATTTATTTCACTGATTTCATATCTAAGAATTGCCATAACCCTCGGGGCACAGCAGAGGGTAATGGACTTTTTCATCAGCTCCTCCCTGAGTCATGGCACTAAAGTCCCCTTTGAGATATGATAAGTTTTTTTTCAACATTTAACCAAATTGAACCCTTCAATCCTTGGTCGTTTTGAGACCATTTATCTCTCATCTCTGGAAGAAATTGAGTTTTGAATGAAGTCCCCCTGGTGTTGTTCAAGCCCTTAAACTTTAAGGCCTAGACCCCTGAAGCCCCAGTGACTACAGGCCTCTATAAATATATCCAGCTTCCATCTTCAGCTGTTTCAGAGCTCAGTACAGACAGCTGAAGTAACTAACCAAGTTTATCAAGGTTTTGATGAAAGTTCTGTTTTTGGGGTCAGTTCACCCAAATATATATATATAAAAAAAGTTTTACTTTTAGTGCAAAATAAAATATTGTGACAGGGTGCGAGTCTTATTTCTGGGGCATTATTTAAGATGAAAAGGTTTTTATGTGATTTTCAAATGTATTGTTTCATTGCACCACATACCAAATTTCAGTGTATTGGAGGGTTGCCAGTGGACTGTTAGGGAGATCTCAAAAATTACAAAAAATAAATAAGATACTCCTATCTCGTAGTGTAGCCATTTGCAGACAGGCCATTTAAATTAACTGACCACCTCACATTCAGAGGTGGAAAACAGTTAATGAAGCTCTACAACATTACTCATTTCTGTTGCTTGAAACCTGCTTTCTACAATCACTAATAGAAACAACTACTTAAAAAAAATTAACTCTGGGGTTCCTCAAGGTTTCATTTTAGGCCCCTTCCCATTTCTATACACTACTTTAGATGTTTGTTGATTATTTCTGTCAGTCATTTTCTCAATTAATCAATGAATTGTTTGACCCATAAAATGTCAGAAAATAGTGAAAAATGTTGATCTCTGTTTGCCAGAGCCAGAGGTGACGTCCTTAAATGTCTTGTTTTGTCCACAACTCACAGATATTCAGTTTACTGTCAGAGAAGACTAAAGAAACCAGAAAATATTCACATTTGAAATCAGTGAATTTGGACATCCTAAATATGACTCAACTGTCATTTAATCAAAATAGTTGACAATTTAAGTTAGTTAACTTAAGTTAATTGATTAATCAATTGATTGTTGCAGCTGTACTCAGCAGCACAGGCAATCCAATACAACAGCATCAATAAGATGAGCTGCAGTTTGAACTACTGGCTTTGTATGTCTGTTTCATCAGGCAATGTTAGACAGCCAAATGATATATATAGTACACTGTAGGTGATGGACTTTCTTATCCTGAAATGCCAATTTTTGTTCATTTATATAGTTTTAGTGATTAAAGACAGACGAAAAGTTTTTACAGTGAAACAGTGACATTATCCTAAAAACAGTTTACACTCTTCCACTTTGTGATTCGTATAAAATATGCATAACAATCATAATAATTAGTCTCATAATGAATCCTAAAATGGCAGATACTTGCATTCAAGGTGGCATTCATTTATCAGTGTCACTCTGGATTGTGCGTCAAATGAAACTGTGAGCCTGTTTGAGGTCATTTGGTTGTGTAGTAGTATGTTTTAATCCCATTTAGCAACTACATTTTTGTAGCTTTGGTCTCAATTTGAGTCGGCCTGGAATGTAGTGAACTGTAGTGAATGTAGTGAATAACACATTATGTAATAAACTATTCTGATAATTTTACATCATACTAAGTCATGCACACATACTGTATTGTATTCTACTCTACATTTAGACCTACAACAATTAGTCGATCATTGATCGATTAATTGTTTATCAAGCAGGATTTCCTGCTTTTCTGTCATTTGTGATAGTGATCTTTGGGGTTTGAACTGTTGGTTGGACAAAAAAAAGACATTGGAAGATGTTACTTTGGGCTCAGGGAAATTATAATGAGCATTTTTACAATTTTTTGGCATTTTACAAACTAAGTTGTAACTAAGATTAATCGGTTAATCGTGAAGATAATTGTCAAATTAATCAATAATGAAAATAAGAGTAGAGAGAACAGTGTAGAGCTGCATGTTTACAACATGTTTTATGGTGTTTAGAAAGTAACCCAAACATGTTTTGTGGAGGGACACTTTTTTTGCATTGGCTGGCTTTGCTGCATACTGAAAATCAGTGTACCAGACCAGGTGCAGTGTGTGTGTGTGTGTGTGTGTGTGTGTGTGTGTGTCCATGAATGAACATACACAATAGCAGGATGTGGCTGGGCAGAAATCTTCCTCTGTTGTCTGCTAAAGGCATTTCTATCCCCTCACCCCACCCAAAGCCCCCGCCCCACCCTCTTTACACACATCACAATCATAGAAATTTTTGTTCTGAAGAACATCCTCCAAACACATAACAAGTTGTTCTGATGTGTGCCTGGGTGGATAAAACAATAAAATATGGGACAAATGATCAGCGTGATGAGATTTTTTTCCAGCTGATGTTGATGTTTTTGTGAGAAGATAGGATTCTGACTATTTCCCCCTGAACCAATCCTATAATTCTGTCACTCTGCCAAGGCCACCAGCTGCTAGCCTAATAACATTTCTGTAGCCCGCTGAAGGTGCTCTATGACCTAAAGTGTGAGGTGATATGTGTGCAGCTGTGCGCTGTAGCCTAGCGTTTATCTCCTGTCACTGTTTTCATCTTGTCAGTCCTGAGCTCAGTGGTGTGTAATGGATGGAAACAGTGATTAGAGATACACAGGGGAAAACACTATGGACATACTGTAATAATATATGTAACTTTATGTGTGTGTTCTTGTGTGTGTGTGTGTAGGTTCCCCGTGTGGAGCTGACCCTCTCTGAGCTCCAGGAAATGGCCACAAGACAACAGCAACAAATAGAGGCTCAGCAACAGATGTTGGTCGCCAAGGTAACTCATGCACGCACACACACACACACACTCACACCGAGCTGTTGGATGGATTGCCTGTCAGTTAGTGTAAGGTTATCTACATTAGAGTCTGTCTGAAAAGGTCGGCTTTGAGGCCCCAGGAGCTACAGCCTTGGAGGAATTCTTGTGTGTGTGTGTGTGTATTTGTGTGTGTGTGTGTGTGTGTGTGTGTGTGTGTGCGTGTAGGGATCAGGGCTCATACGTCTTCCTTGGAAACAGGACATGTGATCCAGGTCAGGGTTTAAGGACAGGCAGGAAAGAACAACTGCAACTGTGAGTCGATAGAGCACCGTTCACCTCCAGGTTTTCTGTGTAACAACTAGAGCTCGACTGATATATCAGCGGACTGATATTATCAGCCTGATATTAGAGCCTGACTGATACTTCATTTTCATGGCTAATCGCTGATACCAATAATTAGGAAGTTAAAAAAAACATCAGTGTTAATTTCTTCATACAGAATATAATATACAGAACACAAGGGAGGCAGGATATTTTACAGTCTAACACTCATCTTTATCATCCAAAACTACATAAGGGCACTGAAAGAATAAACTTTAACAGATATTTTTTAATAATTTTACACAATTGTTAATAAAAAACACAGAAATATGCATGTATGTGTATATATGTTGAATTAAGAAAAATTATCAGAAAAATCATAAAATGCTGCCTAAAAAGCTTCATATTGGCTCATATTGGACACCATATATGCCAGTGGAGGCGATGATGTTGATGATGTTAATCATTAATCAATTAATCACCCTTAAGAGTTAAACCAATTAAAATGTATTTATTGATAATCGATAGCCTTGAAATTGCAGTGATTGCATCTCATTTAACATTTTTTTTGTCTCTTGGAACCATTTGTTGAGTAGGACAAAAAGAGAAAACAGTGTGTGTTTTGTGTCTTATTGTTTATTGATGATTAATTGATTAATCGATTATTAGCGGTTATCAGTTGAAGAAAATCTTCAGCAAAACCTGCAACTGTAAGTTAAACTGTAAAATATCCTGCCTTCCTTATATTATGTGTATTATATTCTGTATAATGAATATCAGCAAATATTTAGATATCTGAATTTTCAGTTCGGCTCTCGTTACAACATTATGTGTGTGTGTGTGTGTGTGTGTGTGTGAGAGAGAGAGACACATCCTGGTCGTTCCCACATTAGGAAGTGTCCTTTGAATTGACAGGAAATGTGGTCATCAGGGAGTCACAGCTGCTGGGAAGCTGAAGCAGAGTTGTACTCCAGGAAAGAGTCTGAAAGGCGAGCCAAAAAAGAAAAAAAAAAAAAAATCTGATTCTTTTAATTTGTTAAAGTCTCTCCATATATTTGATAAAGTGTCTACTTAGTCTAAAGTGACTAAAAATGCTTTCAGCAGGGAACAGTTTTCAACCACCAGCTTTGATTTGGCCAATTTGGGTTTTTCAAGGCCGACTGTGGCTCTGATGTTTTTATCTGGCAACTTTCTGCTGATATTCAGCACTTTTAAAAGCAGCAATTTCCCTGCTACATGACAGGGATGAAGTGTTTCCTTCCAGTGTGCAAGTGTTGAAGTATTTCCTTATCTTGCAGTTTCCATCCTCTTTACATTAATATAATACAACATGGATTGATGACTTCCAGGACAGAGAGAGTCCTAAACACAGCTACTGGCACCTACTACATGCACTTGAAACAAGCTACTGTTATGTAATGTGTTATTAGTGCGTGTGTGTGAATGTGTGTGAACGTGTGTGTGTTTCCAGTGAATGATGGGAGGCTTCTTGCCAACATTCCATTTCCCTCTTCCTCTGTGTGTGTGTGTGTGTGTGTGTATTAGAGAGACACACAGGTCAGCTGTACTACGTGCCAGCACGATACAGAGAGAGGTGTAAACTGCCTCAGTCAGCATCACACACGACAGACTTCTCTCCTCTCTCTCTCTCTCTCTCTGTCTGTTTATTGCTCCTCTCCAGGATTTTTGCTATATTATTTTTTTCTATTTCATAACTATATTAGTAAATATTTTAGTGATTATTTTTAGTAAGTTTTAGATGACATGGTGAAAAGATGGCAGTGTGATGCAGTATGATAGTGTGATAAAGTCAGATAAAGTTTGACATTTTCAGTGTTATATATGGATGTCAAGGTGCTAATAAGGGCTCATTAAGACAATACTGCATGTTATTCACCTCAGAGCTTGTCTGTCATCACTGTGTTGCCTTAAATATCACTGCTTCAGCATGGTGTTAAATCATGAGGAAACAGGCCTAAGTGATAATGCTTATGAGACATAATAGACCTTTTTCATGGCAGCCATATTGACATGAACTAGCAGAGTAAACACAGGTGTTACCAATGATAATAATTCAGGTTCTGTTCCATTTAGCGTAGCAGAACCTTTTCCAGCAAGCTAACAAGCACAATAACAGCACCATGACTTGGTTTGACCTAAAAGGAACAGAACGTAATGAAAAAAGGTCTATGAAGTTCAGTATTTACCCTTTCAATAGCTGTGTTAACGTCCCTGCACACCCACACAGGTGCTTTCAGTTACTGGCTAGTTAGACCTCTACTTAGGTTGGGGGTGGGTGGAGCTATGATGGGAATTACATGACATCACAAATGAAAAGCACAGGTGAAACAAATTGTTACCGATGGCTCAGTTCCCTCAAGTGTGTCAGTAAGATACGACAGTGAGCCAGCATGCACAGTACTGAAACTCACTCACATAAATGGAATATATTTGTTTTTAATGTCATCAATTACACTCGTGCTGGTCCTGCTATGAAAAAAACACCTTTGTGCCTGGACTATGGGTGCACAGAGGCTGTGATTATTTAACTTTTCTAACTGCAAAAATAAGCAAAAGGCAATTGGTGTTGCGCCTTATCATTCTTAAAACAGTACAAACCAATAAATGATAGTTGTGTAAGTACGTAATCAATTGCTGATCACTAGGAAATAATGCTTTTAACCCAAACCCAGCATGTGCCACTTGCAATGGCAGTATTTCTATTTTCTGTCTTTTCTTTTTTTTTGACGGCATTTTATCAATTAGAAATTAGAATAAATAAAGAATTAAAGAAATTCAAAGTGTCAACTTGATGAATGCAAAGCTGTTGAAACACAATAATAACAAAAAAGTGTGTGTTCAGGAGCTGGACAAAAAAGTAACAAACTGATAGCACTGGACTGGGCTGGCCCCTACACCCATGGGTATTATTTATCACTCTAGTAAGGAGTTGACTGAGAAAATAGGTTTTCACTGCCTTTAAGTGAGTGGCTCCATTTGTGTTAGACAATGAGAGGAGAAGGAGGTGGCCTTGTCCATTTTGAGTTAGGAGCTAGTTATTACAGGCGGTAACAAACAAACACACCAAAATAAAGTGTTTTATGCTGAGAGAAATGTTTTTTAGCAACTGTGCAACTTTGTGCTAACTGAAAATGTATCTGGTAATGAATGAAAATCTCAAAATGTTTTATTTCCTCACGTTTTTTCCTTCTAGGAGCAGAGACTGAGGTACCTTCACCAGGGAAGCAGAGCTAACCAGGCACAGACACAGGTGGGGTCCATATGTATGCCTGTCTGTCTGTCTTCTATCAGTCTTTAAAAAATCTTCAGTATAATGCACGAGAACATATTTAAGGTTGAAATTCTTTGTGTTACATACTCAGTCATGACTCTTTTTGCAGGCTAACACAGACGTTAGCTTCACATGGATTTATTGGTCAAAATCCCACTGTAAAAAGTCCATACTATAATCAGTAGTTCAATAACTGCCGTCTGTTAAGTGAATATGTATAATTTGAGTATAAATAACTATTTTAAAGATAACTTTAAAATATAACCTGTTTATTCAACTCAAGTTATGGAAACACATTTTTTTGTTATTTCCGTCACCTTTCAAAAGCAAGCTGGAAATGAGATGAAAATGCAAATGGATGTTGAGCTTGTGTCTTCTCTCTTGTTCAGTCAGAAGCTGAGAAGCTGCAGCGGCTGAAGGAGCGGGTGGAGACTCAGGAAGCCAAGCTGAAGAAGATCCGAGCCATGAGAGGACAAGTGGACTACAGTAAACTGATCAACGGCAACCTCTGTAAGCCTGAACATGCTTAGCGCACTGCAGATGATGACTGTGGATTACAGGCACTGCAATTTATGACTACATATTAAGAGTATATTTGTAAATAGTGACAAAGTCGTGCTGCTACATTATGGTGAAGCCTGTGCAAAAATGCATTTAGCTTAGTTACAAAAATAATAATAAAACATTTTATGTTTGAAGTGCTTTTCTAGACCCAAACCACCAACAGACAATGATGAATGAACTTTGTATGTTAACATGAGATGATGAGAGACCATGAAACAGAACATTACAGTAATCTAGAGGTAATGGTAGAGGTAACACTTGGTGGTGGCAAGAACAATCTTATTCTTGAAATGTGCAGTAAAAGCATTACGTTTTGGTGATGTTATTCATATGTGATACATGAGGCTGTCAAATGAGACACCAGAGTTTCAGACAAGAGAGGATGGAGTATTATCAATAGTTAGGTTTAGATTGCTTGCTTTATTTATAGAAGAGGCAGGTCCTAACAGAATAGTTGACTTTTAAAAACCTGTGCTCAAGCATGCAGAGAGGAGGAGTCAGTGAGTCATATTAGGCTTAGTTGATACTCAGATTTGTGTATCATCTGCAGAGAAGTGAAATCCCAGTACATATTTCCTAATGATATGACTGGCAAATAGCAGTGGGCCCATAACAGAGCCTTGTGGGACTCCTTGTGATCTGTGTTGAGCTTAAAGGTGACCATTTGAACTTAAATGTCATGGTCACTGTGACGTTTCCAAAATTAGCAGGAGTGAGAAGCTAAGAAATTACAATATCTGATATAGACCAAATATCTTAAACTCTGGTAAGTCTTGATGTACAACATAACTCTCCACCCTCTTCTGGTTTGTGTCTCCAGCTGCAGAGATCGACCATGTCAGCAGCCTGTTTCAGGAGAAGCAGGCGGAGCTGCAGTCTGCTGTGGTCCGAGTCGACCAGGTAATGTGGGGGGCTGAGTGAGGTCATAACAGTCAAAATCAAGCAAAAGAGCTGTTCATATACGTTCTTTCTATATGGTTTTACCAGTTGACCCAACAGTTGGAGGATTTGAGGAGAGGACGCCTTCAGCTACACTCTGCACCAGCTCAAGGGACACCCACCGGGTCCCATGGTACACCCACGGGTCAGAAGGGATCACCACTGTCTGGTCCTGCAGCCCTGGAACTGAGGAAACTCTACCAGGAGCTGCAGGTAAATTATACCTCCTCATAATCTCCTTTGTTCGACAAATGAACACATTAAAGTTCTTTTGGATGGAAATGGTCACTAAATGGAGTGCATAAGACTTGCAACTCTGTGTTTCAGGCTCGTAACCGTCATAACCTGGAGCAGAGCAGCAAGTTGGCCCAGAGCAAAGAGCTGCTGAACAAGAGGAACGCCCAGGTGACGGTGATGGATCAGCGCATCGGAGATCTGAGAGAACGACTGCATAAGAAGAGAGCAGAAGTAAACAACTTAACTCTTACCATAGTTTGTTTGTAACTGTAAATCCAAATGTGTCCATGACACTAAATCTTAGTCCTCACAAATGATATGAAAACTTTATCTTCACTTGACACAAACACTGTAAAAGCAATATAGCTAATAGTCCCATCTTAAGTTACTAATGTTTGCTAAACACTAGCTAACTAGGTAGCTAAACTATATCAGTCGTTAGCTCACTAAATATGTCTGATGGCTAATGTCTGCAAAACACTAGCCGACTAGCTAGACAATCTACGCCAATTGTTAGCTAACTTAATGTGACTATATATGTGGCACTTTCACAGGTCCCCAGCAATATATTTTAACCATCTTCAAAATGTTTTTCAACATAAACAAGCCTAGCACATAGCATATTCAGGAACTCAGGAACTCAGGAAAGAGTTCACCAAGGTTCTAAAAGGGGGCAGGACTAAGGAAGGGTCAGTTAGTTCAAGACCAATTAACAAAACATACATTGTGTACTTAGCATATATTATGAAAGCTGATTGAACAAAAAAATATTGTAGAAATATGTACTTAATGTTAATTATGTTCAATAAATCAAATATTTTGTGCTCACTTAACGTAACAAAAACACATTATTACAACAAGAGTTGAACTTTTATGCTGAACACAAATATGTTTGCTTTCTTTATATGAAACTGCAGCAGTTTCCTGTATTTTTGCCAACTTATTGTCTTGTACACACAGTTTAATAAAAATAAGTCAAGGCAGCATTGGTTTTCAGAGTGAAGACAGGATATAAATAAGAGTTTAAACTAATTATTCAACACAAATTCAGTTAACATACATTTTAAGTTGAAACATTTTAAGTTGTTTACAGTGCACATTTAAAAAAGGTTTTGCGTACAAGTCTTTTGTAATAAATTTTAAGTTGAGTTTGTTTAAAATGTACAGGAAGTGTTTTCATTTCTCTTGACAGTTGGTTTAAAGTGAGCTTGACAGGTACTTTCGGTCTAATTCTTTCCATCTATCTCTGCACCCCCTCAGTTGAGTCGTATGAACGGAGGAGGCCTGTCCTCCCCTCAGACTTCTTCCCATCCAGGTGGGGGAGTTTCGGGTCGAGTAGCGGCTGTCTGCCCCTACATCCAGGTTCCAGCGGAGGGGAGGCAGGAGGCGGGGTACCCAATGCCAGCTGACCCACCACCCAAACCCACCCCGCTCAGCCACATCCGGTCCCTCTCAGGTTAGTGGACATTTTTTTGGTAGATATCTTATGACACTGTATAAGAGTTAGATCAGTTAGTTTTCTGTCGTTCACTTCAGAGCTGCACTGTCTTCTTACTCTGTCTGGGCTCTAACTTTCTGTCCGTTTCCTTTTTCTGTCTGTTGGATCCTTCTTTTCCTTTCCCTTTATCTGTTGTTGTTGATGTTATCTTAAATGTGATGTGTTCATGTCATTGGTGGTTTTGTGATTATTATTTTGACCCCTTATTGATGTTGTGGTGGTTGTGACTGTTTTGTGACACCGTTATGATGTCATTGTGATGATGTTCGTGTTGATGTTGTTGTCGGTGGCTGTCACTGTTGTGGTTGGTGTCTTGTCGTGGTGGGCGTGGCCATACAGAGGAGGACAGGAGTGGCATCAGGAAGCCTCCCAGCCAATGGAAAGTGTCAGATTTAGACATCGTCCTGTCAGAGTCCACTGAGACATGGGAGGGACCTCGGTCCCCTCAAGGGGGCGACAGTAACAACAGTGAGTCCCTGGATGGTGCGAGAGAAACTTACTCACAACTAGCTCCATTGGTGGTAGATTAGCAGCACCTGCTTCCTCACTCCTTCATCTGCACCTTAAGGTGTAGTTCGTCTATTAATAGTATTTCCTACATGATTCCAACACAAGTGTGTTTTATTTCTCCTTAATCTCAAAACAGACATTTTCTTAGTTTGAGCCCTGAGCTGGAAAACCACTTTGCAGCGTGTTTGTCTAAATCTACAGAACAGATGGTCTGGAGAACATAATTGAATCAGCAACAGAAAATGACCTCAAAATGTACGGGTCGTATGTATGAGGACGCAGACATGACATCTGATAGCCAGCAGCTGCTTGCGGTTACGGAGCCCAGCATAAGAAAATAGACTGAGGGCGAACCACAGTCTGGACTGAGACTCATATTCAATTATTCCTTCACATCTTTCTGGCCAGTGTGAGGAGGTCAGTCGCAACAAAAATTTTTTTTAAAAAAATCATCAGATCATCAGCATCAGCTACAGTTCTAAAGTTAGAATGATAATTTTAGTGCTGAACTTCTGATATCTGTCTCATAAATAAAGCAACTAAGATATAAAGAAGCAGAATTTCTGTGATCACAGTCTGAGAATTCCCCCAGTATAATATAATGTAATAGTATAATATTCAATTGACCTAAAGTTAAATTGTTGAGTCTCATTCCCAGATTGTCAAATATTTAAGTTTGGGGAGTGACAGTCTTACTGACCTGCGTTTGTCTCACATCACTAAAACGGTCCATGGATGAAGGAAGGAAAGGGGTCATAACAGATGACTCCTCCCGAAATAAGAGCTCCCGGTGAACACAGACGGACCATGACCAAAACAGCCTCAGACACGAACGGAGGCCAGTTTGACAACGAGGAATAGGCTACAATACCAAGGTCAGGATTGGCTCCTGGAAACCTGGGGCTAAGTCACTATCTGCTAACTCAGATAATGACAGTTAGTGCTTCACTAAGTTACTTTAGAAACAAGTAAAGTTATCTTTCCACCAGGAAGCTCTCTAAGTGACCTCGGTGCTGTATTCCCTGTCAGTCTCTGAGGCTGTGTTCGTCTCGGTTCGGCCATGTTCACCGCTTTTGCTGAGCCCAGTTCCGTCGTCTACTAACGGCAGCTAGCAGTCACGGTTATCTATTTTAGCAACAAGTAAGCTTATAAAGCTGTATGTCCATCAGGAAACTCTGTAGATAAAAGTTGAAGCTGAGCAGAGGACATCAGAGGGGGAACCAGAAAATAATTTCACCATAAAATATGATTTAGTGTTACCCAAATCATTAAATAAAGTTATAGGGTTGTGCTTTTGTCCAGTGAGGTCCAGCCCCCACAAACACTCCTGTCTGCCCTGGTGAATGGATGTATTCTCCTTCCATGCTTCACTGGACACAAATTTAGTAACACCCCCGAGGGCAGGATGAGTCATCAACAGTTTTTAATCACTTTCCAGGAAGACAAACTCTGAAAAACCATTAAAAATACCCAAGAATAAATACAAAATGGACCAGATACTGTTGTATAGCTGACATACAGCGCATTACATGTCATAAAAACACTTTGAAACATCATGGGGACTTTAACATGGCACATTATTGAATTTAGTTAATAATCACACTAGCTTTGCTCATTCATCCACGTAGTTAGAATCAGCTTTGTGAGCGTAACATAGCCTCGTCTTATTAACCACTGACCATGATGTATCAGGCCACTGTCACTCTGCAGTATGCCAGTCAGACACATACTAATACATCAGCACACAGGCTGGAAGTAGCAAAACATTTATACTCACTAAGTACTGGGTGTAAATGAAATGTCTTGAACCAGCACTGATACAAATCCCATTGTGTTCTTGAATGCCAAAGCAAATGCCACAGCTCTATTTATTGCCTCAGCTTATGTAATGTGGAAAAACACATAGTTGTAAATCATGTCAACAGTGTACTGGACAGGCAGGCACAACAAATGAATGAAAGGAAGTCTGAGGTACACGAACTTCTAACTATATACAGTCTGTATTCTGCATGTGTGTCTGGGTGAGTCAGATAACAAGAGATTTTTGGTAAGGGGGATTTTGGGGTCATGACAGCTGTTGTTGCTGTCATCAGAGAGATTAAGGCTCTCTAACAAATGCTGCCACTGAATATCTATTATACTGTATGAATGCTAATGCAGTATAAGCACAGCACAGTCTGCAGTAATCTTAGAGCAAACAAAAATCACAGCAAGGAATTCAATGCATTCCCAGTAGCATTAGAATACAAGCGAATAATTTATTTATTTATTCACTGAAAATCCTCAGGATTGAGGGAATTGGTTTCATATTCTGCTGACTAATATTTGCTACAAAGTGGGAACAGGACCCAAAAGCCAGTTTTCTGAAACAAAAGCTCTCTTTTTGAATGCCCCATACAAGTGGTCAATAGGAAAGACCGGATGCTTCTGTTTTTTTGGCTCGACAGATACATTTTTGGTCCAGTGGGTGTTCATCAGTGATATGATGGTGCAGCTTGATTGATTACAGCCCATCATATCAATGCAATTCCAGAGAATGATTGTTGATATTTGAACTCAACAGCCAAACAAATATACGCTGCTCTGCCTGAAGGTTTACAGTCCCTCTCATCACTGAGTGGAGTTAAATGACATGCCTCTATGCTAAATGTTAAGTTAGCTTAGCTTAGCATAAAAACAGCTAGTGTGGCTTTGTCAAAAGGTAACAATATCCACCTATCAGCACCTCTCAACCCAGCTAATTAACATGTTATACCTGGTTTGTTTAATCCGTACAAACAGCAAAGTGTAAAAACCCGAAGTTTTTGACCATGTTCAGCATCTTCATGGAGTCTTGTCTTGTTATTTAGTCAGCTTTAGAGGTGCTGATGAGAGTTACCTTCAGACAGAGCCAAGGTAGCTCTTTCCTTCTCCTTACTGTCTTATGCTAAGCTATGCTTGCCAGCTTCTGGCAGTAGTTTTATATTTAGCAGACAGATAGGAGAGCGGCACTCTTTTTCTCATCTAACTCTTGTCTAGGAAGTGAACAAGCATATTTCCCAAAAAAGCAACCTATTGCTTTCATCCCAACCAGTTGTAATGAGACATGTTCGTCAGATATTCCACATATAATACAGCATACATGATGTGTTTCATTGTGTTTTCTGCTTTGAATTTACAGGCTCACGGTTGAGTTTTTGTTTTTTAAATTAAATGATATTTCAGACGCTCTGCAATACATTGAATGCTGCCAAGAGGCTTGAGTCATGACGATAGACTGCTTACAATCTTTAACTTGAATCTGAGCCACCCCTTTTGTCTTTTGCATCAGGACGTGCTGTGATGGTGCCTGTGCTGTAAACTGTACTGTCTTTCCTCCACAACACTGAGTGACTTCTTCTAATCTGGGCTCTCAGGCAGATTGCCAAGTTTCCACCTCGCACAGAGCTGACTGTTTGTTTCCTGTCGTGACTGTTTGCTTCCTGAGGTCAGCAGGTTACAGTCGACGGTTACACAGCACAGCTTACTGACTCCAGGACTCCCAGGTTCAGTAGTTAATCAGTATTAGTCTGGTATGTGCCAAAACAAAACTGTGACGTGGCTGTACCACCGAGAGCGAGGCCAAACGGTTAGGTAACAGTTGAAAATGATACTTTGACAAAGGATGAGTTTATATTTGACTGATGTAGATTAGCTAGTTAAATAGCATTTTGCTAACATTAGTTAACTTAAGATGAGAATATATGTTATTTTTACTGGCTCCCCATCAACGTCTTTTAACCATCTTTAAAATGTTGTTTTCTTTTCAACATAGAGGAGCCTAGCACACAGCATACATAAATACAGAAAGTTGAACGAGGTACCAAGCTTGCTCGACTGTTAGTGGAGTTAAAAAACTGTGGGACTTAGGAAGAGTTAATTATGGTGTCAGTATCAGTCTTAAAAAGCCTGCTAGCACCCTACTGTGTCTTCTTCCCTGTCCTTTCAGCTAGTCTCCACTTTATAGGGAAGTAAGGTGAGGTCAAAGTGCTGTGAAACTGTGAAGCATTAAGCTCGGCCACTGACCTCCAGGATTGTCACTGGTTAATAGGCAACAGTGGATCAAGATTAAGTGACTGACCAGTACAGTGACCTTAGTGCAGCATTGAACTGCGCCAATCAGTTACATAACACCACCTCTATGGAGACAGAGGCTGCGTTAAACTGTTACTTTTCATACCGAGCAGGCTTCGCTTTCAAAGAGCTTTGCATTTCAGCATAGTCGGTCAAGTCCATTTTAAACCTTCAAGGCAGCAGCTTTGTGTTTATGAGTTTTTCCCACGTTAACCAACAACTCAGTGTAATTATTCTGGTAGAAATAGCAAAACAGCACCCAAAATTCAATTTTATGACTGCAATTGTCAGTTTGTTTGTTTGTTTGTTTGTTTTTTTTATTATCAGATACGGGTGTTACCATGACAGCAACTTCACTACCCATAAATTTTGCAGCCAGGCTCATGATCAGGGAGTTCAGTGCCGTTGCTGTTCTACTTGATACAAGATGCTAAACACATGTTTGCAGTGGAGTGTACACTGTAATCACTAACATGTAGAGTAGTTGTTAAGCAATTCAGCGCTTGTCTTGTTGCATTACGGTATTTGTTATGTTGAGGCGAAACAATTCAAAGCCACACTTGTCAGATCAAATTAAAAATAACTTGATGACTCAGAGGCTGTTCCAAATATTACATAATTGTTATGTGGGACTAAATAATGGACCTTGTAGCTCACTTCAGACCACAATCTGACACATTGAACTGCACTAATTGTATGTTGTTCTTAAAGTAAAATACATATATATGGCTAATAATATATTTTTAGTCATTTGTTTTGCCTTGTATGTTTGTATTGCATCACTGGAGTGGCAAACTGTAAATGACAGCTAGTGTCAAAATATTTAGGTCACCATTTAGCAATCTCTTCCCAACTCTAAGAAGTATACCATAAAGCAGAGGTTATCAGTTTTTTTCACACCCCTTACAAAACAGACAGTATAGAGGACCCCTTCATGTATGTCCCTTGGAATAATTTGATCTAGCCTGTTTTTAAAAAACTTCTACTTAAAAACAGCACAAGAGAAATGTTGTAGAAAGACATTAAAGATGTATTAAAAGTATTTGCGTGATGTCATCACAGAATACCCAAACATGCACACTTTCACATCAAGAGAGTTGTGTGTCCCTCTTAGTGCACACATAAAATAAAATAGAAACTACAG
Source organism: Lutjanus campechanus (assembly GCA_027495735.1). Classification (NCBI taxonomy): domain Eukaryota; kingdom Metazoa; phylum Chordata; class Actinopteri; order Lutjaniformes; family Lutjanidae; genus Lutjanus; species Lutjanus campechanus. Next base: position 6,501 of record JAJHUR010087130.1, on the reverse strand, counting down.
ATAGTATAAAATTAAAAATAGGCCTAATAAAACGCATAAAAAGAGCAATAATACACCTAGCCTATAGAGCTCAAGAGTGAGGTTCCAGAGGTGAAAATCCCATTCATATTCTGAATATAGGATTTAGATTATTAGTCATAATGTCGTAACCATCCAAAGTAGATTGACCACGAACTATGAGTTCTTTGCAATGTAATGGAGAAGCACTACAGTATCCACAATCCTAAAGTGTAACACAGATGTCTGATTGGTGGAGCCTGCTATTACAATAGAAATGTTTATCGCCCCCATGAGTCCAGCTAGCAGGCTGGCTAGCTAGGTAGCTAACATGAGTTGTGCTAATAATGTCATTATGCAGTAGTGAATACAATTAATATACACACACACATCACAAAGTACAACACTGTTATTAACAGTATAAGCACTATAATGATGACAGAGTTTAAGTTTAAGATGAAGTGGTACCATCCGCAGTGGTTTATGAGATGAGAAGTTCCTTCACTCTTAAAATAATAATGTAACACTTCTTCTACTTTTGTCTTTTTATCCATTTTCCAATCTTTTTCTTGCTCCAAATGTTTTATGGTCATGATTTATCTCGTAGCTGCTTGGCTGGGTTCCAAGCTTAAAACTCTTTATTTGGGATTTTATGGTCACTGTTGAGCTCTATATGATAGAGTGAGACGTTTTTCCATCATTATTTGGTGACGTGAACTATTTTAGTTTTTTTGTTTTAGGTATTATTCATTAAAATATGGAGAATGTTGAAAAAATAAACATTTTTTTTATATCATGATCATTTACATGAATGAATCTCTATTTGAGAGCCACGGTCATAATGAACTTATCTTCATATCAGCGTTGCTCCTCCTCTCTAACTCTGTCTCACCTTTCACCCACTTCAACCCTCTTTAACATACATTGTACTGTGTCATTTTCCTTCGTGTTTGCGTCACGTTTGCCTCTTCCTCTCCTTAATTGCTTTTCCTGTTGTAACCTTTGTCCCATTCTCAACACTCCCCCTCCCCTCCCCTCTCTGTCTCTGTCTGTTTCTGTCTGTTCAGCTAATGAAGCGTCATGGCCTAGCATCAGTAAGAGCGTGTCAGATCGGAGGACCAACAGTCCAGAACAGGTACTCAGCTGTTTCTACACTACGCATAGCAAGATAATAGTGAAAGTTATCATTATCATAGATTCAGTAATGGCATTATGTAGACATTTATTTTAACTTCCTTTTGCTAAGGACCTCCTTGAGGCTGTTTTAGGGCGCCATAGCTCTCGCTTTGAAGACCAGAGCAGTAAATGACTGTGTGAACTTTTCAACTCATGAAAAAAAATATCTTGGGAGAAAAATCTCCTTTCCAAAATAGTCCTGCAGGTTTTCAGAGAAAAATGAGGTTATTCAGTCAGGATTTAGAAAAATCTTTTTCACATTCTCTCTTTCCATTTCACTGTCTCTCCCTCCTCTCAGCATCCCTCTGGTTATGGTACCTACCCCAGTGCCACCCACCAGGCGGCGGGGCACCACTCTGCCACCAGCTCCCTGCCCCGTTCTGCCCCCGGTACACTGGGCTGGCCCAGATCCAGTGCCACCTCATCCTCCTCTTCATCGTCTTCCTCTTCACAGCAAATACAGCAACGGATCTCTGTCCCTCCAAATTCTAGCCAAGGTAATTTAAAGAATCGCTTAACACCGGGCAAAAAAAATAGCATTTTGCTGCCCTCTCTGGTTGAAAGTTTTGAACCTGTTCCACTTCTGACCATATGTTTTGGTTTAGTCAGACATGAGTGTAAAATCTGATTTCAACTAAATTCTTACAAAATATTACAAGCTTTCTTATTTTAGGCGATGATGAAGGTTTCTTTCTGTTTTGGAGATGTGGGTGTAGCATTTTGAAATTAAAGGAACAGTGTATAGGATTTAGTGGAATCTAATGGTGGGCTTGCAGATTGACAAAACCTTGTTTCATTCTCCCCTTCCAAGCGTGTGGGAGAAACAAAATGCAGAAGGCTTCATCTAGAGCCAGTCTTTGCTTTGCAACCTCCGTGAAAAAGAACCTGTACCTTCTGTGACAAAAACACAACGATTCTGAGTGTCTGACATTATGGAAAGGATCACTTCAGAAATAGACGTTTTGTTTTGTTGTTTAACTAGAAACAGCTGCTTTATTGCTTTCCCCAAATTAACCAGACTCCCTTTACAGAAACAATAATTTTAACATTGTCATAGTTGTCTTCATTCAAATGAAACAGAAACAAAATAAAACTCACCAAAAATGCCTCGGCTCATCTTTCCACTACTCCAGTAATCACCAACACTGGTTTATTGGTCAAAATAATCCCTTTATTCACATCGTGAGATGTGCAAATATTATGAGAGGAGCAAGAGGGAGGCCGGATATTATAGGAGCAGTAGTGAAAAAGCCTGTGTAGAACCAAAATATTTTCATGTCTAATGCTGTGAATTAAGAGTTTATTTTGAACAGTGAAAAGATGAGCCAAGATGGTTTTGATGAGTTTAACTTTGTTTCTGTCCAGTTTGAATGAAGTGTCTTTCATGATAATAAAATGACTGTTTTTGTAAATAGAGTTTGGATGAGTTTGATAAGAGCAATAAAAACGTCTTTTTCTTATTAAACAAAATGGATTTCACTCTTTAAAAGAAGTTCTACCTCGGTAGCGATCCTTTGTCTGACAAAAAAACAAAAAACAATCAATCAACAATCTGAGCCTGTCAGTGGTAAAAACAAGCACACGGATGAGAAAATAGCGTCCCAGTTGAAATATACCAAACTTACCCTTAAACTGTATATTTCCCCTACTCTGTCTTTAATGTTAGGCCCTGCCACCACCTCCCAACCCTCTCCCTTGTCCCCACAAACAGAGCGAACAGAACCCCCACCAGCTGTGGCAGTTCGTCCCTACGTCCCGGACCACCCATCCAGGCCCCAGTCCCCAAGGAAGGGCCCCGCCACTATGAACAGCAGCTCCATCTACAGCATGTACCTCCAACACCCTCAGGCCAAAAACTATGGATCTCTCAGCAACAGAACGACTGTCAAAGCAGGTAATTAGACAGCAGATTAAAATAGATTTTTACACACTGTTCCACATACACGGGCCCAATATAGAGTATGTTTAACGCTGTTCCGTTTCCTTTCTCTCCGTAGTCTATGGTAAACCCATCCTCCCCACCTCCTCCACCTCTCCGTCCCCGGTCCCATTCCTTCAGGGAGGGGGAGTAAAAGCAGGAGGAGAGGATGTTACAGATAAAGACGGAGGGAAAGTAGGAACTGAGAGTAGTGACGGGCAAATCGTCCCTCCACCCAGCGTGGACAACATCCCTCGTCCCCTCAGTCCCACTAAACTCACCCCAGTTGGTAGGTGCCAGAGAATAAATCATCAGTGTGCTGTCATAAATTTCAATAACAATAATAGAAGAAATGTTAAGTTGTAAACATTACAGATTCCCTCTTTAACATATTTTAATTTCCCCTCTCGTCCCTCCACAGCCCACTCCCAGCTACGTTACCAGAGTGATGCGGACCTGGAGGTTCTCCGCCGACGCCTCAGCAATGCTCCACGACCCCTGAAGAAACGGAGCTCAATCACTGAGCCTGAGGGCCCACAGGGGCCAAACATCCAAAAACTATTGTACCAGAGGTCTGTGCTACTGTAAACTGTACCCCACCATGAAAACAACTTAATTAAATTAAATAAATGATTAAATATTGACTCAAGGTTGTGGCAGCTTGGTTAAAACTGATCTATGTTGTGATGTGCAGGTTCAATACATTGGCAGGAGGCATGGAAGGAGGCTCGGGTGAGACACTGTTATATGATGCTATGACCTTTCCTCTGGATGTTGATGTTAATAGTATTTCCCATTGATGCTCCTGGTTTGATGATGCTCAGATCAGCTGTTTCACTCTTAATTCCAGGCAACACTTTCTACCAGCCCGACTGCATCCTGGGTGACATGGACAACATCCATTCAGCAAACGGGAATGTAGATCTTGGTGACAAGAACGTCAGTATGGCAGCCACGGAGGGCGAAGTTCAAAACCTGAACTCAGGCTCCCGCCGCTTGTCCCCTCCTTCCGTTGCCATAGAAACATCGAAAGAAACGACAAAAGCAGAACCTCCCAATAACGTGTCTCCATCAGCCCAACCCATCCCGTCCCCTGCACCTGATAGGCCAGAGGACCAGAACAACAACAACCAGAGAGGGTCTAGTCCCTCGCAGAACTCTGTAGGCCACGCCTCCCCTTCTCCATCACCTCCTGCTCCACCTTCACTGCCTAAGGTAGGCATAGATCGTAATTACACCTGATTCGGTAAACACACTTTAAAATTAGGACTTCATTTAGCTAAAATGAATACTGAAACTATTTCTGCCCTATACATTTGAACACTGCATCGCATTTCGTTAGCACGTCTTCTACTTTGTTGTATTTTACTTTGAAATTTATCACTGCTGACCTAAACAGAGTAATTGTTCTCTGTGAAAGCTAACGTACCATATTAAGTAAATTCTGCACTGTCAATGTTTTTCTTGTTTCTCTCCCCGTGTGCTGCAGACGAAGCGAACCAACCTGAAGAAGCCCTCATCAGAGCGAACAGGCCACGGCCTGAGAGTCAAATTTAACCCTCTCGCTCTGCTGCTGGACGCATCGTTGGAGGGAGAGTTTGATCTGGTGCAGAGGATTATATATGAGGTAACATAAGATGATGTTGTTACAGTATTTGTATTCTAATAATTTTCATATTTCTAATTTGTGATGCTCATTAACTGTCTGCGGATTTAAAATCAAATCAAGCCAGGTTTATTTTTATGGCTCTATATTACAGTGACTCAAAGGGCTTTAAAAACTCATCTTATGCTTTGGAAGAAAACATGAAAAACTACACTCCAGAATCTTATGGAGACACCCATGGAGAGGCAATTTCAAGAGAGATCACCTCTCAGACATCTGAGAATGTAATAAGACCAATTGGTTGGAAAATGGCAATTATGTCCAAAGATATGAACAGAAAGTTGTCATATCAATATAATTTCAATATATAGTCCAGCCCTAACTATAATTCTCTGCATGGAGAGTCTAATTAACACCTGTGTCTTACAAAGATGGTTAGGTCCTTTTCAGTGTTGTGGTGCGGTCTAATCCCTGACAGAATAGTATCAGAATGATAATACAGCTATGGGATATTGGTCTGAACAGACAGAATGTTTTTAGAATATAGTGAAGTGAGTCTAATCTCATCAGAGAATCTTCTGTTAAGCCCTTAAATTTTTGCGCAGTCGGTCAAGAAGGGCTGAATATCATCAGTTTGAATGGTTCCAATTTGGTTACACTTCTAAAATATTGTGCTTTTGGTAAATTTCTGTGTTGAATGGAAAAAGACATTACCTTATGCAACAGAAGAATATACATGCCAACCATGCTGTGCACCCCCACACAGATTGCCTCAACAGATCTGCCAATAACTGGAAGATTTCGAAGCATTTCAATACCTTCATGACAATTCTTACAAAGTATAATATCTTTGATCCTCAGCAGCTCTGTCAGGGGAGAGGTGGTCTCAGTTGTCAGGTGTGGAAAGTTATTGTTGAGCACTCACACTGCATATCAAAGCGTTTTTTTTTTACACCAGCACAAAGCTACTGAGAACAAAGCCTTAAATCTTTTAAGACAAACCCCCATGTATCCCTGACATCTTTCACTTTGAGACTGGACAAAAGTGCTTACTGACACTCCAAACTGCAAACTCTCGCTGATACTCTCAAGGAAACATTCAGATGCTTCACATCCAGAACAAAGCTCAGTTTGACGTTCTCATACCCCGAGGCAAGAGGACTCAACAACTCAACAACTTCCAAGCTGTTCAAAAAGTGTTGCACTATCCGGAGTTTTACAGTGAATTCAGGAACTTGGCTCTTCTATAGTGCTCTCCACAGGGGCTTAAAGGGATAGCTTGTATTATATAAAGTGGAGTTGTATTAGGTGCTTATTGATCGTCAGTGTATTAGATACAGTAGATGGCTGTCGACGCTCCCCTCAGTTAGGAGATGCAGAGAGGAATACTAGCACAGAAGCTAAGCAATGAACTGCTGTGGACAGGGTCAGTAACAAAAGGTATTTTAGCCATTTAAAATGGTCCACTAAAAAACAAAAAGGATTTTCTGACGGGAAGCTGCAATTATCTAAGTCAGATAGCACTCCTTCCAAACCAACAAAACCACATTATGCGAAATCAGTAATTTTACCTCACAGAACACAGGAGTTGCTGCTCCACCACTGCCTCAGTCTGTTATTAGGGGCCGGGCAGCCTAAGCTGCCAGGACCCTCTTGTAATCCTGCATGTTCTTCTTCTTCTTCTTCTTCTTCTTCTTCCGAGGAAGTCCTACTTCCCATGCACGAAAAATGAAAAAAATTTTGCACAAAGGTCCAGTCCCATGCCAGATTGCCTCAGCTGCAAAAACAGGCCAATAGTCCTGAT
>JAJHUR010087128.1:0-56803 GCA_027495735.1 Lutjanus campechanus | reverse complement strand
AGGACCTCACTTTGACAGTTTGGGCTTTAGGAAACTTTGGAAGGCATTTTCTCAAACGGATAATAAATTAAGAAAATAATCACACTGTCTGTCTTGATTGGACTTAAATTAATAGAAGACCAACAAATACACCAAAGCACAACAACCACTTGGGACTGAAATGAATGGATCGCACACATATGGACTCCAGGCAGGATTAAAAGCACAGATGAGCACACGGGCACATACTGTACTGTAAAATCACTCAACATTCTCAAGAAGAATAAATCCTGTTCAAATGGGCTTTAAGACTCACATCCAAAATAAAGTTCTCACAACCTGAGAAGTTTCTCACTCCACCTGGATTTGGTCAGTTTGATTAACGCGGCAGAGCCTTTTTCACTGTTATTCTAAAGATTCTGTGAGGGATCTGGTATCACTGTTCATCCTTTGGGAGTTGCCGTGTGCTGCTCAGATTTATAGCTTTCTCTGTTGCTTTCCCACTGGGTTCTATAGTGAAACAGACAGGAATGTGTACATGTGTACATTATGGGGAGGACAGGGAACACTGTGTCCAAGGAGAGCGAGGGAAAAGAACATGCAATAGCAATAAGGGGGTCTAACAGACACAGAAGCACACATGCATGCTTCATACATGTGACCCAGTCAAAGCACTTTTTGTTACGAGCTTTGTGGTCAGGACTGACTCTATTACAGCTTGAAGCGGAGGAGCCGCAAATCAGACTGGAAGTCACATGAATGTGAATCTGCTTGATTGTTTTCCTACCAAGTCAGATTGCGGTGTGCTACAAGCCCCCTGTGGCTCCGCCAGAAACAACAAGTTTAACAACCAGGAGCACAAGCTCACCTGCAAACAGCCGAGCAAACATTTCCTGCTGACTGAGCGCTCGTAAAGAAGCTATTTTTGTCATCACAATTTCATTTCTGTTTTCTGATTTGACTTTAAATATATTTGACATTAGTTTAAAGGAATAATTCAACATTTTGGGAAACACATTGCTTTCTATTTGAGAGCTACATGAGAATCGATAAGAAATAGATATAATAGAATTTTATTTTTCCCGAGAGAAACTACTGACCAACTGTTGCTGCCTGCTGCTTGTACAGCGCTGGAACCAGAGGCTGATGCCACCTCAGAGTTTCTCTAAAGCCCTCTTATCAGCATGTTGTTCAATCCACACACAAACAGAAATGTTAAGTTGGGGTAGATGTCTTTATTTGACTGGATGGCAGCAAAACGGCAGCAAAACTGGGGATCATCACTATAAATGAGAAGGTCTTTCACTGACTTCTTTGAGTTTCTTAATTGACTGTTCTTTCAAAATGATTAGGTGTAAACACTCCTGAATTAAGTCCTCAGGAAGTAACACTTGATGCAGGAGATGTGCTGACTTCACTTTTGGCACGTGCACCCTTACGCCGGGCACTAGGTCGCATAGACATATAATACATAGATGCTGCATGAACGCTTTGGCCCGTTACTGTGATATGTCAGTATTGCTGCCGTATTGGTTAGGTTAGTTAAGGCCAATGCAATGTCTATGTATTTATATATGTCTATGCTCTGTCGAGCAATAACAAATGTTTACAATTAAGCATGAATAGTCTGTCTCCTGTTCAGATAATGGACGCCGCCACTCCCTGTGTTTTAAATTAAAAGCCCTCTAACCTTTCACACTGTACATGTTTCAGACATATACTAGGTCTCAGCCTGGTCTTGTTTAACTTGAGGAGGGCCAGGTTACCTGTTTCCAGTCATTATTATCCTAAGATAAGATAAGCTAATCCACTCCTGGTTCTCCATAGTTAATGCACAGACATGCGAGTGGTATCGATCTTCTCATATATCTTTCTGCAAGAAATTAGCATTTTTTCCCAAAATGTCAAACATATTCCCTAATCCGATGAAGCCTGTTGAGGTTGGTGACCTCCAAGGGAGACCAGGCCAAGAGGACATCATAAAAACTTGTAAACAAAACAATAAAAACTTGGTTAGCCAGACAAAACAACATTAAAACACGCAGCAAATCTGAAAAGGCTGGAAAGAGTAAAGAAGAGAGATGAATGCAAAATGAAGCTTTTCCATAGAAGTGACTAAAATTCTAAGTTTGGCTAATAATCAGATTCCTCAGTTTAATGTCCCTCTGCAGACTTGTCCAAGTAGCTGCAGCAGAAAACATGAAAGCTCTGTTTCTCCGCTTGGTATTTCCATGAGGGACAGACAGCAAACGTATAAACTTGTATAAAGTATGAAAACACGTACTGGAAAGCAACACATTGCCACATTACATATTAGAATTCTTAATCTGTGAGTCAGCGTCCAATATGTGTCCACAGCGCTGCTGCTGGAGGGTCACCACATGAAAAAGGCACCAGTGGGGATAAATTTACCCATAATGGCTACATCAAATGTTTACTGTAAATTCATAAGTGGTGAAGTATGTGCAAATTGTGCATTGCAACAGAATGACCAATCATTATTTCTCTCCCTTCTGTTTATAATTCACAACCACAGGGCAACAAAAATCCTGATACCATCTATTGAAGCGTTATTTGTATTCCGCCTCACTGTAAATCAGATAAATGAGCTCTAACGAAACACAGGCTCATGATGTCATCTTGTCACTTCTCAGAACCCGGCTCACAGCAATAATGTTTCAATCAACAAATGTTTTGGGGCCACATAACATGCTCCTCAAACCACAAACTCCACCACCACCCTTCTTCCCTCTTTTCACAATACTCCTCGGTGATGGATTTTGCAATGCGGTGCGTGTGAAGTCATAATTAGGCCCGTAAGAAGTGGAAGAGTGGCGCTGCAACAGAACACTGCATCACAATGCCATCGCTGATCTTTGATAGGAAGTCTTGTGTAACTGACCCGAGGATTTCTGATGAGCTTGTTCTCTGTTTCTTGTAAAGCAGGAGATACCACTTAAGACTGGTTCCCCCTCGCTGTGTCTCTCACATTCAGGAACCTGTTGCCAATCGGCATACGTCAGAGTTTGGTTTCTCTTCATGTGTGGTCTGTTTACGCCCGTTCACTGGAAATGTGGCATCTCATTCTTCAAAACAGAGATGTTTACGTGACGAAAGCTTGACCAATAAATTAAAAGCAGAAATTAGTAGGCAAAATTACAGATTTGTGTATATATATATATATGTATATCTATATATATATATATATATGTGTATTGTCCCCTGCTGACCTTTTATCCTGCATGTTTACGAGCACGTGTGCGTGCTTGTGTGTCAGTGCATGTAGGCAATCTGCGCTGAGGATTTAACCTCCACAATGTTGTATAGATTTCAGCTGCTGATAACTTGCTGCAGCCCTCCTGTTCTGCTGCATCTAAGCATCACATCACAGGCAGGAAACTGACGCTATCCCCACGAGAGGATGACAGATGCAGCTGTGACACGCACACGCACACACACACACACACACACACACACAGCTCACACAACTCCTCTGCTTTGACGTCCCTCAGGCACATTTGTCCTTAAATAATCTGATGCCATGCTCTGTATATGTATGAGGCTTTGGGTGTGTTTGCACCTGCTGCTGCAAAGAAGAAGCAGTCTCCCATAAAGTCTTGTGTAAATAAATTGACAGATTTCTGAGAGAGGATGAAGAGAGACTGATAGAAAAGAGATCAACACACATTTAGAAACACCACTGAAATCAGCTAATTTAAAAATAAGCATTTAATCACTGATATTGGGGAAAATATAGTCGCTGAAATAAGACAAATATTAGGCAAATTTGAAATGTTTAGTAACTAACCAAACCATACCAAAGAATTCCTATTTGGGATTAAAATTAAAATGCATCAGTCTTACACAAATATATGTTGTATCTTGTCTTAATCTGAAAGAAAATCAAAGCAAAAGCAATCAGTGAATCATGGATGGACACAATAGAGTGCTGCAGGGATGAAGTTTTTTTTTATGTAGGCCAACCTTTAAGTAAGCATTACTCTGTTTTTTTCCACAGAGAGTCAATAGGATTTTTCCATTTCATTTTTGATTATTCGAGAAAATAAGCTCTGTGGCAAACACAACTTAAAGCTACAATCGTGACAAATAAACACCACTTTTATGATTTTTGACGTGTAAATGCAGTCGCCAGAAATCAAACCTACCTTTGGCTTTAAACAAACTACACCACTTGACTTCAACGATCCCAACGATCGTCTCATTTAGCCACTTTTTTAGCTAACACCTCTTATGAGAAACGTAAAAGCTTGAAAATTCACGACTTTGGTAATTACTGACGTTTTTTTTTTATCTGTACACCTTACTTCAGGCACCTAAACATAAACATACTCTAAAACCCCACTGACTTGTACTAAGGTGCAAATATGCTAACTCATTCTCAAGTTTTAGGATTCCTGCTGCACTCTTTAAGTTTTTACGTTGTGTTTATTTTAACTGTTCATCTTTAGCTGAACTGAACTGAATATTGAATGTAGAGAGAGACAGACAGCGAGCTGACCTCATATCCCTCCTAACCCTCCCTGCCTCTGCAGCCTGTCGGCCCTGCCTCCCTCCCTCAGCTGGAAAGTACATGTTCGTATGTTTGTGTGTGAGTGCAGTAATGAGACATTTCAGTTGATGTACAGTACACTGGTTTGTGTGTGTGTGTATGAGACTAGATTGTATGTATGCGTATGTGTGTTTTCCTGTCTGCCCCTGTGGGACAGATACTGTAGGTCTGAGTGTTGATCATAAAGGTCCTTGTGTCGGGTGGAGGCGGTGGAAATCCCCTCTTACATCGTGGTGTTAGTGTGTGTGTGTTAGCAGACATTTGGCTTTTGAATACTGTTTCCCTTGGTCCATCTGAGGCCATGAGAGTACACTGTGCAGACTGCTGTAACTAAAGTAATTGCTGGCATGCCACTAACATGCGTGCCGCTGATCTTAAAACAAGTGAGAATACAAAAGCATGTTTCTGAAGGTAAATGTCAGTTAGTTTCTAACTGTAATTTGTAAATACCCTTTGTCTTATTAAATCAGGGAGATTGTAATCTATGATTTTAAAGTGTTTAAAACCATAAAGCAACAGTATACAAACAATCTACCTCTGGAATACAAAGGTGTAAGTGTAAACATACAGAATCAATGCAGAAATCTTTCATTGTGATTTCCAAAATGAAATCATTTTGACTGGATTGCATGAGGTTCTGCTATGGACAGGGTCAGCAAAAAAAAGTATTTTAGCCACCTAAAAAAGGGTCCACCTCAAAAAATCTATATCAGTTTTTGTGTAAGCTATATTTCTGATATTTTCACTGCTGTTCCTCGCCATCAGCCGGCCTTTTCGGACAGGAAACCACCGTTATATAAGCCAAACCTTACACAACACAGGAGATGCTGGACTTCAGTGTTTTAAAAGGATAGATTAGATTGACCAAAGTCATACAATGACATTAACAAACAAACAGATCGAGGCAGCAGTAGATCAGAAACTCCTGTGTTATGCAAGGTAAATGACAGATTTTGCCTATTGAGTTTGGTTGGTGCCTCATAAAACCCCCATCAAATAACCCAAACTATTCCTTTTAACCCATCTCATATTAAGCTATTATCAGATTTTACAATCAAATTGACCACATTACTGTGTCACCTTTTGTTCAGTGAAACAAAAAAGATAAATCCACTTGTCTTATTTTGCCTCACAGCAAGTTTCCGAGTCAAATTACAATCGCAAATACCTCAAAACAAATCTAAAAGAAAAGTTAGACTTGCATAGATTTCAGTTGACTTGTTTGTCTTCTAGCTTCAGAATAAAAACAGCATATAGGCTGTGTTCACTTTATGGTTCCATTTTTCTCTAGCACTGACATCAGAGTCGATGGTTTCTGAAACTATGATAATAGTGTTAAGAAACAGCAGAGAGTCAGTGTCCAATGCCTCAGTGATTAGCTCATAAATCTTTGTTTGTTATTTGACTGGTGGTACACTGGGGTAGAGACTGGTATGAGCTTTGCTTGCCAGCAGCGCGGGGATCAGAGTAAAACTGTTATACAAGCAACATAGTTAAGTGGGTCTGGCATCTACCTAGAGAATGGATTTAGTATGTGGGGACCCACAAGAAGTTGGCCCCGTGACCAGTTTTAGGTCCTGACTCACTAAACCAGATTTTGTACCCATTTTTGTGTGTTTGGAAATCAAAGTCATGAACGTGGTTTAGACCTCAAGCAATCAATCTAGTAACTCACTTTTAGCCCTGATGCAGCCTCGCTCTGTCCTGATATGGAACCTAATCCACTTTTTAAAAAATATAATTAATTAATTTTTGAGAAGATGGCCCCTGAAAATTTCTTGTAAACAAAAGAAGTTATATTTACATTCAGTGTTACTCTCCAAAACACATTGCGTGCGTAGCCCTGATGTCTACACATGTTGAATGCATTTCCATCCTCATAAACCGTGCAAAGCTGATTTTTCTCAAAAGTTTAAATTCCTGCATTGTTTACATCCATGTTTACAGTCTTGTTTGCAGTCTTCGTCTTCCCTGCCTGTGCAGATGCTTTGCTGGATTCGTTGGTGTGTTACAGCCACCTGTTGATCAGCGGAAAAGTGTGAGACCTCTGGCAGAACTCCACTGTGAACCTTTAATTGTTGCAAAATGGGATCAAAACACTTTGCCTGTATTCATGAAACACTGACCCAGAATCTAAAAGTTAAGTGATTTAAAGTGCTAAATGCATTAACCGGATTTTACGCTGTTCAAACCGTAATCTTTGGTTTCCGCTTTTCGTAAACAATGCAGAATTATAAGCTTTGTAATTTGCATGTTTTTTTTTAACCAACACTTTACTTTTTATCATCTAAACCCTGAATGAACAGGTCTTTGACTTCTATACTGAACTCCATTGGTGAGACATTGACAGATACTGTGGTCATTTGTTTTGCAAGTCACAAGCAAGTCTCAAGTCTTTGCACTCAAATCCTGAGTCAAGTCCCACGTCAAGGCTCACAAGTCCAAGTCAAGTCCCTAAATTTTGAGTTTCAAGGTCTTAAACAAATCATAATGTAACACTTCAGCCTCATTGATTTACAAAGTTACTTAGCAGTTATGCTAAAGTTAGCCAAGCATTAGCTCACTAACTATGTTGGGTGTTGTTGCATCTATGCCTGTAATTTTCAACCCGCATGTTTTGCATGCTGCAAATTCTTGTTGACCATTGCGTACTTATCTTTGGTACCATTTTTTTCCAACTGGAGTGAAATAACATAACATTAGTTCCTCATGGTCCCCTCCTGGAAATTGTACGTCCCTCACCCTCTGATAGTTGTTCTCTATCTTAAAAACAACTAAAAACTACCATACCGGCGAGATGACCTGTTTTATCTGCACTCATTCTGCACGCTGTTGTCTCGTGTGTCACTCCGTGCTGTTTCTCATGTGTCGATGGAGTCGATGCAGGCCTGTGTTAATGTTTGATTAATGGATTCAAGAAATTAAAGGAAATTAATTGATTTCTGGCACACTTTTAAGTGACATATTTTTCAATCTTTGGCCATAGGGGAAGGTATTAGTAGTCCAAGTTGAGTTGCAGTCTTTTTTATTTTGTCGACTTTAAATGCAAATTTGTGACTCAAGCCCAAGTCATGTGACTTGAGTCCACATCTCTGCTTTACTCTAAATCAACTAAATAATTTTTGCACTTTTTGTCCTCGTATGTAGAGAAAAAATAAAAACAAACTCACTATTCACACACAAGTTACAGACCATTAAAATTGCTACACAGACTAAAGTTCTGGCTGTTTCATGGGCTATTTTAAAGTCCATAAACATATCCATACAGTAGCTAGGACCACTTACTGTGTATGTTACTTTCTGTCTGAGCAGAGTTTAAAAGTTCAAATGAGAAAACCGTTACGGGGAAAGGGACCTTTCTGTGCTCTTCAAAAACACAAACCACCTCAAAAGTGTTGAGAATACGGGGAAGAAACATCTCGAAGGAGTGTAAGCTGTTTTGACATCAGACGCTTGTGGAGTTAAACTAAACACACACACGCACACACACACACTCCCTCTCTTTCTCTCACTCCCCTCATCAGAGCGAGGGACGGCCATGGGCAGAGCGCCAGGTGCCTCTCATGTTTGAGAGAGCAAACAGGCTTGTGTCTTTGATGGCGAGGAGATCAGAGCAGGGGACACATTCTACGTGGCCACGCTAAGGTCGCCGCAGTGCACACCCTGCTGCCATGTTGTGCTCTGCAGCTAGGAGACCTGGAGTATACACAATGCAGGGGCAGCAGCAGACAAGTGCGTGTGTGTGTGTGTGTGTGTGTGTGTGCGTGTGTGTGCGTGTTTGAGTCCAGCTCCACCAGCCACCTCATCACACACCCCCTCTGCTTTCCAACAAGGCCTCACTCCAAACCTTTGACGTACAGTTGTAGTTGTCTGAAAAACACAGTTAAACCACAGGAACAGGGTTGGAATATTGACTCTTAGTTCAGCAGGGGTTATTACGCACTCCATCGCTCGTTTTTCTCTATATGTGGTCAAAGGCAAGCTGTAGTTCAAGTAATAACTTAATTCTTATAGGGAAAGTCTGTCATTAAATTAATAATCATGTCACATAATCATGCTAACTGTGACAGAAGAGGTTTTAAAACTGTGGCCTAACTTCATGACAGACTTTAAAACCTTAGATGTGCAATGGTTTGTTTACTTTTTGTCTTTTATTAGACTTAGTCTTTATTTATCTTCAGCTGTACTTGACCCATATATGTTTTTTTTTTTTATTCCTAGCTTAAATATTCTGGACTTTGCACTAAACATCCCAAACATTTTGTCACACTCCTTTAATTTTATTTAGTAGTATTAGGTTATATTTTAATTTCTAGAATAACTTCTAGATTCCAGGACAACTTTATGCTGCACTTTTGCAACAAAAAAAGGAGCAGCACAAATAGTTATAAATGATTTAAATTAATTTTCAATATATAGTAGAGATTTTTACTCAATTAGTCCATTAATTGAGTGACAGAAAATTAATCTGTAACTGTGAAGATTTGCTGCTTTTCTTTGTCTTATGTGATAATAAACTGAATATTTTTGGGGGGGGTGTTGCGCTGCTGGTTGGACAAAACATGAATTTGAAGACATCATTGGTTAAAACGATTAATTGATAAATATAAGTGGCAGGTTAATCAATGATGAAAACAATCAGTAGTTGCAGCCTTAATTCAATAACTGGAACTCTTATAAGTGTATGATAATACACACTTTAGTATGCATGACTTAAAGCTACTACAAGAAACTTTCATATTTTGATGATTTGCCTCTGTGTACAAAAGCAGTAGTGTTTCCTCTGCCATTATCACAAAATACATGTAAAAAATAAAATTATCTTAATAAAAATCTCATTCTGCCTCTTTTTAACTGTCTAATGTAGTACTGACTATAACTTTGCCTGGGAAAATGTAAACACAGGCTTGTTTCATCTGATTTCAAGGAGACTCCGACCCGGGGGCAGGTGTTAAGAATAACGATTCAGAAATAGTCAGTCTTGTGGCGGATGGTCTTGTTTTCTTATGTAGGTCATACAGAGGCATCAGTATTAAATTAAGACTGTTTCATAAAAACTCCTTGTAGTAGCTTTAAATTTATATTTAATACACTAAATATGAACGTGAAGACATCATTGTTTTTCACTATTGTCTGACATTTTATTGACTAAACAATTGAGAAAATAATTGGAAGGTTAATTGATAATGAAAATAATCAGTAGTTGCAGCCTTAATTCAGTAACTGTAACCATTATAATAAATGTATGATAATTTTGTATGTTTTACAAAACACTTGTTTTAAAAACCCACTTACCAAATGTTTTATTTAAAAAAAAAAGAGCCAATACAACAGCACAAGGCACAATCAGACAAAAACATGCAGTACTGTACACACTGGCTGTTGCTTAATATTACGGAAATATCGTTCAGTTCTGGTAAAATTAATACCCAAGGCAGTTCCTGTAATTCTGTCTCTGTGCTACATTTGTCTGTACTGTGGTCGTGTGCTACGTACACACTGCAAAACAATAACCACACACTTCTTTACAGCAGCTGTTATCATTTTTGCTGCAGACCAAAATGACAAATGTTCAGAGTTTTTGTGGACTAAAAAACATCCTGGATCTTCATGTGGGGTCCTGCAGACAAGAGACAGTCAGGCACTTTGACCAAGTCTGTGTCTCAACTCCTGCTCTAACGAAGCAGCATCACTGTTGAGTGCCGTTATCTGTCCACAGTCAGTTGTGTTTACACTGACTAAATTTGTGTATTTGTGTATGTACATGCGTGTCGGAGCAAGCAGAGAATTAATTAATACTTAATATAAAAGTTTGGTTTGGCATGACGAAAGCTTGCGTGTGTGTTTATGTGATTTAGTGGTGTGCATTTGCTTCCTGTAAAGTGGGTAAAGTGTGTGTGTGTGTGGTGATGGAGAGGGGGTGGGTGGGGGTATCTGGTTTCCTGCTTTAGGGGCTTGACTTTATGTAAATGAACCAAGGGCCTCAGATTGGGGGGTCTGAGGGAGGGGGGGTCTCACACACATGCACAGAGAGGAAAGCTGAGTGTGTGACAGAGCGAGCTCAGGCCTTACAGTAGCTTTGATCTGCTCTACTGACAGCTGCGAGTCCCACCAGCTTGGTCTCCTCATGATGAAGGAGCGCTGCAGTCGGGTGCCACCTCTAACCGTTCCCCCTCGTCAGCAGCAGCAGCAGCAGCAGCAGGCGCCCCGAACGGGACCCGTGGGTGGATGTTGCCTGGGAGTGGCTGGGCAGCCCTCAGGCTCCATGTGCACCGTCTGTTCTGACTGTGTGTCTCTGTGTGCCGGCTGCTTGTTGACAGATGAGGCGTACCAGAAGCTGGCCATGGAGACGATGGAGGAGTTGGACTGGTGTTTGGACCAGCTGGAGACCATCCAGACCTACCGCTCTGTCAGCGACATGGCCTCCAACAAGGTAGGAGAGGCTGCACATTATCTTATCTTATCTTTTCATTCTGTTCCATCATTAGTGGGGAAAGTCTTCAATGTTGCCCTTAATTTATTTCAATCAGAGAAATTACAATGTATTGCAAATGTTTGAACAGAAAAGGTTACGCTCTCAAAACTGAGCTGCAAGGAGCACTAATCCTTCAGCACAGCAAATGCATGGATGACAATATACAGACCCCAGACATACTGTAGGTGGCTGTAAACACACATGAACTTGGCGTGACCTTAGCAAAGTCAAAGTATTAAAAGTGTGAACATGTGCAGTAAGTAGGTGGAGGTTGGTTTGCTAGAGGGGGCTGCAGCAGTAGGCAGCCTGACATGTGAGCGCCTGCACACTTGTGTGAATATGAATGGCTGTTACTCATCAGCTGACTTAGCAAAGTGTTGTTGGGTTTTTATGTGTCTCGTTTCATCTTTCCTGTCAAACAACTTTTCACTGTCCACTGCTTCTTCTGTTTCTTCTGTGTGATTGATTGTGTGTGATGTGCACCAAGCTTCAGTTCCTGGTTCTTTATTTAGGTAACCCGAAAACCACATTATTCACTGACAAAGCCTGATACACAGCGATATTTGGCTGCATCCTTAAGGTTTACTACCAATTATGGATATAACAATATATTAGGACAGCACAATTAATCAAAATATCATCGAAATTGAAAGTGCAATATCCAAATCGCAGAAGCTGCAATTTTTTGACAAAGGTCAAATGTGTGCATAACAGCATTATAGTGAAGTACTGCAGTGTGGCAGGGATGCTCTGGTCTACAAATCTTCTCCAGATGTAAGAAACCGTTTTTTTTTTTTCAGTGAGAATGAAAACATGAAACATGGCACAATTTCTGTCAAAATAATTCCTATATGACTTTTTTTAAACCATATAGTGAGGTCCTACAAAATATAGAATATTGCAGTAAAGAACTGCCTTGATAGTGTACTGTGACGATAACTACTGTGATAATACATGGTTGATTATTTCATTTATGTTATAAAAGGACTGCTGACTACTGACTTCTGCATTGTTTTAGTTTTGCAATTCTACCTAATTCACATATTCATTGCTTAAATTCAATGCCTATTTTTTGCACAAGCATGCTGACATGCACATCATTTTATCAAAGAAGGAAAGCAAAGGCACTTTGAGTTAAAAGGAAAAAAAAAATTATACAAACACTCTTCACATCAGATTTATTATTTAATAAACATTTTTTCATGTAGTAATTTTTCTTCTTTTTTAACATCGTAATGAATATTGTATCATGGACTTTTCATCATACCTTGAGTTTTTGGTATTGTTACATCCCTCCTACTTATTATCGCTTGATTGATTCTGCTGTCTTTACTGTAACTCCTTATCTGTACTGGTTTCTAAGAACTACTGCGCTGGAGTTATGTGTTAAGTTAGATACTAATTATTATACTTATTACTTATTATAGTCATCATTATCACTACCTTTAGAAGTAGCAGCAGTAGGGTTGCAGGGCCCTTCAGGCCCAGTCAAACCTTTCCTGCATAAGTTTGACATCTCATTTCTGAAAATACATCCACTTCTCTTTCACAATGATACAGACTATATAATGGGAACAAATGTCCTGATATTTACACTGTAGCAGCTATCTGAATTCTCAACATTTTTCAAAAATTGTCAAAAATCAGCTTTGCATGCTCCGAAACTGCCAAAAGGAAGCGGTTTAGTTTCTTTTGTGGCTTTTGTTGCTCATTCCATCTTTTTTCCTATCCAACAACTCCTCACCGTCCACTGGTTATTCTGTTTCCTCTGTGTGTGTGTGTCACACTGTGTGTAATGTGAATCAAAGTTAGTTCCTGCTTTTATATAAGAACCAGGAACTTGACGGAGCATGACACAGAATGGTGCCAAGCAATATTTGGCCTTTATCTTGATAGGTCCCTTGATTTATTGAGCTCTCTCTTGAAACTGACTTCTGAAGTTTATATCTAAGAATTAATGAGCTGCACTCATGATTTAACCTTGAGTAACTTTCCTGTGAAGGAGAACTATAGATTTTATCTTTGAATCTTTGTTACTATTACCTTTAGAAAGTGGTGATTATAGTATAAGTAGCAGACCTTAAAAAAAAGTATCAATCTTTTATAGGTGAATCAATTATTCTGAGCTGTGCTAGATTGTGGATTAAGTAGGAAAACTGGAAAATGGACACCATTACACTAATCTTGCACATGAACCGAACCATTCTGTCTCTTCCTGGTTTGTTTCTTTCTGCTTCCTGCTGTGTGTTCCACTAATAATGCACATTACTTTTGCATAGACCTTTTTAACAGCTGCCATATTGCTAAGAAATATTATGGTAAGAACAGGTGTTACTAATTAAGGCTCTATTCCATTCAGGTTAGAATCAGGGTGCTGCTGTTGTGCATGTTGGCTCACAGGAAAGATTACCAAACTAAATGGAATAACACCTTAATATCATTAGTAACATTTACCCTGCTATTTAATATCAACATCGTGGCTGGAAAAACAGGTCTATTACCTGACTGTATGACATTGATATGGCATCATGCACATCAGTATAGTGTTTCCTGGCTCTGGGAAAGTTTTGCAAATATTAAATATTTGTGGTATTAAAAGTCATAATACAAAAAGTAATAATTTACCTTGTTTGCAGTTTAGCCTTTGTTTGTCAGCAGTTGGCAGACATCTTGTTTACAATGGTGATCTATGGTGAAAATGCTTTTTGGGACACAATACTTTTTTTTGTTGTAATTCCATGGATGGCCACTGGGTGCATCTGCCTTCAAGGCTTTCTTCAAGAAAATAGCAAGATTTCTGCCAGAGGGGGTTTCTGGCAGGAAGCCTTAAAGGCCTAACTTCTTCCATGCATTCATAGGCTTTAACTACAGATATACAGTATTAAAAAAGCTGGATATGGTGCCGTCACTCAGCATTGCTGCCAGTTTGTCACGGTGGCTCCTCCTGCCCAAAGAGCAATTTACCCCTCAGACCACCACCTCTTATAAAAGAGATGTCTGTAAAAATGTTGACAGGAAACCTCCGATTGCAAACAAGGTCAATTATTAGTGTTTGTATTGTGAATGTTTAATCCATAAAGGTTTTATATTTGTAAAACATGGATTAACAAACTGTGCAGCACAGAAAAGCGTATTTTAAAGTGTGCTGCGTTGTCCCATTGTGAAGTCAGTGACCTGAGTGAGAACATGCAGGTGAGACTGACGCTGAAGCAAACCTGGAATCAAATAATAAATAATTCAAGCAATTTTCATTCACGTAAATGAGTGCCATGAGTCTGGTACCTAGTTCCTACAATACGCTCATGGCTATAGAGTGCCTGAATCATGCCTCGTCTGATGGACCAGCAATGGTGAGAGACAAATTATTTTTTAATCACATTTGAATTGTGCCACAAATCACACACATGATTTTTGTCAATATAAATCTTCATTTCAAGACAGTCGCAGTTTGCCAAAAAACTACTGAAGTGCAAGACTGTGAAGATACATAATTAGAAAGAAAACACACCCAGAAGTCACGACATCATGATTTTGTCCTCCCAAAAGCTAACGTTAACTGCTGAAGCTACGATGTCTGTGTGTTTTCGTACCAGGATGTAGCCACACAACAGCAGGTCTTACCCATTCATTCTCTTCACAGCTGATAAAAGCACCAGGAGTTGCTGGATAAAACCCCTCAGGTAAGATGAGGTTAAAAGGGGCAGTGAGATTGGTTTTGGTGACGTATACTGTGCAACAAACTTACCACAAATTGAGAATTTCTCGATTTTTATAGTTCTGTTTTAAAATGATAAACAACATATGTGTAATTTCTGGCACAGTTCAAACAGAATTAAAAAAATAATTTGTATCTCGCCATACACTATGTTCATATTTTTCCAAATGTAGGTCCCATGGGGCACACCAGAAGGGGTGTGACTTCGGCACACTGTAACAGTATCATTACACCTATGAAAGTAACGAGTTCAGTGGTTCTGAGACTGGATGACCTAACATAACTGAAACAGGACTGAAATTACACTTAACGCAGCTGTAGAGTTTAACAGCTTCTAGGAAGTTACAGATTTCAGCTGTTTTGTTGACTCAAACCTTTCGACACCAAACACTTGTTTGTTTGTGGTGGCGAAATCCCAGAACGCTGTTGCATAGGCTGAGTAGCAGCTGTGTGTCAGAGAGCCTGAAAACAGTTTGTCAAGTGAGCCAAGAGGATAAGCTTGTTATTTCTCATAAAACTGGACAACAGGATGCGAGGGATCCCGCAGTGGGTCAAACACAATAAACTAGAGAGGAAGAGAGAGAACATTTGTGTGTGTGTGTGCGCGCGTGTGTATGTGAAGGATCATGCAGACCCCTGGGCAGAGTGACTCTCTCTTCCTGTCTCCTTCCTGATCCCCCGCTCTCTCTCCAGACGACAATAGACATCCCATCATGCCCGTTTGGATGGCTAATGGTCGTGTTTATTTATCCCATTGCTGTCGTCATCTGGACACACATCCAGCACTGACAGTCAGCTGGCATGGTTTCAGTCAAGACACATGAGAATGACTGAATCATAGCATAAATATTTCTAACCATTTAAACAAGCAGTCATTTAGACATGGATATAAGGCTGCAGCATGGCAGAATCACACAGGAAAAAAAGAGACTAGGATTTCCCCTAACAGAGTAAAAAATCAAAACACTTTGTACTATATCCAAAAATGTGGTAAAGCTGCTGGTTTACAGCAACCTTAATTCGTATGGTCTTATCTCACGCACTGCAATTTTAGCATTTTTGCAGTCACAGAAAAAATTGAGCCAAATGTTATCTGATGGTGATGATTGATTTCAGGAGCCTTCCCAACTTGAGAAATTCCCAAAAAATCCCAACTATGGAAAAATGAAAGGACAACTGAATCATGCTTGTTCCAGAAAACACAGTGTTAGACTTACCCCTTCAACTGCCAAGACAATCAAGACTGTAACACAATGCAACAACATCCGAAACTGACAGAAGTTTGACTTCATGTAGACGGGAAGATAAAGCGAATTTTAATGTTATACTGTTCTATTTAATTGTCTGTGATTGACGATTAGCAGCTATAATACAAGGTTGTGTGTTTCTCTTAGACAGTAGAATATCTCAGAAAGTTAAATACTTACTTACTGATACTTCAGGTTGAAGTGGGGTTGTATGATGTACTTATGCATAGTCAGTACAGTTTAGGGAAACAGTAGTAGTCACGGTCTAGGAAGCTGAGTAATGTACAGCTGTGGACAGAGTCAACAGCAAAACATGTTTTAGCCAATTAAAAAAATCAGTATCAGTTTAACTGTACACTATATTTAGAATGTTTTCACCACTTTACCTTGTCATCAAACAACATTTTCCGACAGGGAGCTGACATTACATATGCTCTTTTCAAACCCACCAGACTTCACTGGCGACATCAGTAATTTTACCTCGCAGAACACAGGAGATGCCGATCTTCGGCTGCCCCAGTCAGTTAGTTATTTGTGTTATTGTGTGACTTCTGTGTTTTAAAAGGTTAGTTCAGATTCACATGAGTCACGTAACTGAAACAAACTAACAGGCGGACACAGCGGTAAACCAGCAGCTCCTGTGTTCTACAAGGTATAATGACGCTCTCTCACTCTCAAAATGAGTTTGAAAGCGAGAGAGCAATATCTGGCTTATATAACAACCATTTCAGGGCAGAAAAAGGCTGTCTGGTGGCAAAGTAAAGCAGTGAAAATATTCAGAACTATCCCTTTAAGCAAATTGTGAGTTTTTGTGCAGAGAAATCAGACTACTAGACGTGGCTGATCTACATCAGGTGGCACAATGTGCTTATTGTGTACTATAAGACTCTCTCATTGAAGTGACTTTGGCAGATGGGTGAACATGTCCTGACATATTCACCCATCTGATAGGGGATTCTCTATCAAACATGGTGATCTTGTATGTATGAGCTATTTGCGTCCGTTATGTGGCTGTGTGTCTATATTAACAATAGGTTAATCCCACTGATATCTAGACTGTCCAACATGTAACCTTGTTTTAACAGTAAACTAAAACATTACACAACTGCTGCCTCGTTTTTCATGTGGGCCATTACACTTGACCTGGTTTTACTAACAAGAATATGCCAATCAGCTAATGTGACCCCTGACTATCTGTTGTATTTAGGATGGAAAAACTGTTATTCAATCTGTGGCAAAGTATGAAACCTGAATACGAGGGAGGTGAAATGTGAGACGCTGCTGTTGTACCTCCAAGGTGAAGTGCAGGGGGCTGCTGCTGCTGCTGAGGACTCACAGTACGTGACTGTCCTCTCTGTTATGTATGGCTGACGTAGACGGGTCAAGGTCTGTTCTGAGTTGGAATATTCTTCTGTGTCAAGGCTGTAGACCCTCTGTTATTTGAAACTAGGCCTGTAATGATAATTGGAAGAATCAATTAGTTAATTGAAAGAAACATTTTTGCAACCTATTAGCCTAATTAATTAAGCTATTTGTTTAGTAAAAATGACAACTCTGCATTGCTCAATACTACCTGGTATTGGGTTATTCTGGCTGATACCTCAAAGGTATCGAGTGCCAATATGCAGAAAATTCATTGATTAACCAAAGAAATCCTCTACAGATTAATCGATAGTGGAACAGTTTTAAAAAAATGTGAGGATTTGCTGCTATTCTCATTTAGGGCACTAACTAATGATTATTTTCATTATCGAATAATCTGCACATTATTTTCTCGATTTATTGATTTGTAAAACATCCAAAAACTGAAAAATTGCTTTCACAGTATCTTGAAGCACATGGCAACATCATCAAATATCTTGTTCCATCCAACCAACAGTCCAAAATCCCCCAAAATATTAAATTTAGTGTAACGTGAGACCAAGAAAACCAGCAAATCCTCACATTTGAATCTTGAATCTAGAACCATCAAATTTTGAACACGACTTTAACAAGTAATTTCTAATGCTTACAGATTCATTTTATTTCAGTTGACTAATCGGGGCAGCTCTAAAGACTCTGAGAAACTGTGATAGGTATTTTTCATTAGACATTTTGTAGCCAAAGCGATTCATCAATCAATCAAGAAAATAATCAGGAGAATTAATCGATAAAGAAAATAACTGTTTGTTGCCATTGAAACCTGTTGATTTAGCACAGTTGGCTCTTGCCCAAGTCTACAGGTGGTGAGTGAGCAGAAAAGAGGTGAGACCTGTAGTCCTGCTGGTTCATTTGTGTGTTGTTGCGTAATGCTGTGTGCAGGAACCTGTGTTAGGTATTATGCAGTTTTGAGGCTGCAGGGTCCTTGAGGGACATACAGTTTGCTGCCCTACAGTAGGTAGTTGTGAGGAAGTCAAATTAACAACTGAAATTTGGAGGGCTGTGTACATCCTTTCACAAAAAAAGCAGCTTTACGTTCCAACAATACTCTTTTACCACAGCACTCAGCTGTAAACCTTTTTTGTAAACTCAAGGACTCTTGAAAGTTATTCCTCTCCTCCTCTGCTCCTCTGCTTTTGACGATCAAACTTTCAAATGGATTTTTTTACTGTCAAGGAAAAAAAAACAGCAACTACGCTTGGCTACCTTTCGCAATTGTAGTTCAAGGAAATCCACTGTGTTCATAAAAACAGGAAATGTTGTAGTCATCAGAGTGATCAGTGCGATATTGACACTGTAAACCCGAGAGCTTTGACTGCTGGCTGCAGGAATAGTGAACAGCATGAAGAGAAAGAAACTAGAGGCGGGACTACCCCCATGAGGGAGTGTGCATGAGGCAGAGGTCTCTCTCTCGCACTCACACACACTCAAGTCATTGCTCCACATGCACAGGGTGTGAGGTAAAGCCTAGTCAGACCTCTCAGCCTAAAGTGAGTCACTGGAGCTGTGGCGTTTCCCAGCGTCAGAGAGCCAAGGCTTGGTCCTTTTACTCACACTGTAGTCAGACTGAGACAGACACTTTAACGCACGGCGGCCCCACTCTGCTCTACACTCCACACACAGCAACATGGGAGCCTGCTGCTTTGACAAGAAAGAGCGGAAATTAGGGAAGCTTAATGGCTGGAGAAAGGTGAGTTTTCTTGGATTTTTTGGTTAAGAGTTTATAATCAGTTTGACTTTTCATGGTAACATAACAGACTCTCTCTGGATTCTCTCTTTTGTTGACTTTGAGCACTGAACTTTAGTGGCTTTCTTAACATGGTGTGAATTCTGCATGCTGTGGTTTCACACAGTCAGTCCTTTTTGTCCTTCGTTTTTGTTTAACGTGGTCATCCTCAGAGTGTTGTGAATATATTTCAGTGCTGCGGATGCTCAATGTGCGCTTTAGGGGTTTTCTTCCTTTTGAAACCCTGTGGTGTTTAGTTACTGTAGCTGTACTTTTGTGCTTTTGTATTTGTGTATTTTCTACTTCTACATTTATATATGTTCTTAGAGGTTCATGCAAGAGGCAGTGGTGCATGCATTCTGCTTTAGAGAACTCCTGGGCATCCTTTTATGTAACACTGTTAAATATAATTTGATTTATAGCTGATCATACTAGGCATTTCTGTCTCTGGGTTTTTTATCTAGTTGCAACTTTAGTTTGTGGGATTACTTACATTTTTTTGTCAACGTTTTCTATAGACTTTTAATTGATATTTGGTTCCTCCTGGACACTATTAAAGTCCCAAGTTATTAGTTGACCTACAGGCAATAGTACTCTGTGCTTAATTGAACTGTGTAGCTACTGCTCAAAAACAGGGGAGTAGAGCAAGATGCACCAACATGAGCATGTGTTTGTGTTTTTTCTTGTCTCTACAAGAGTCTAATGTGGTCTAAACGGAGGGAAGGGGTTAAGTTATTAAGTAAAATGAGGCCCAGACAGGTGATAAAAGGTGTTTTAAGCACTATACCGAAGCCTGGAGCTTTTTTTTTTCTTTTTCTGAACACACAGGTCATCCTAGGAGAACGAGAGCAGTAGTGGCAGTGTGGTTAGATGCTGCTCAGTGGTCGGTTTGTCCAAACAGGGTATACAGAGAGTGAAGTAAATCTTTGTGGGATTTTTCCCCAATGGTTAGTGGGATACATGTTGCTTTCTATATGATTTCAGTATCCATTTGGGTGTTGAAGTTTGTAGGGGAGGTCTTGGTGTTTGAAGCGTTTCTTCTTTCTATGGCTTTCGACATCATGTCTTGGTGTAACACTGCCTCTGTGGTATTTTACATGGGGTTGCTTTCTGCTTTCGAAGCAACCAGAGCTCACGCGGGCACAGTTGTGCAGCCTGTTAACAGTTTTCCTCCAGCCAAAAATGGTGTTGCACACCACATCTAAGTCTAGTGAGGCCTTGAATAGCCTGGAGTGATGGGAGCGAATCAGTCAGCTGAGAAACTGCTCACTTACTTTTATCTCTAACTGCATTTTTAAGTCCCGTTCCTGAAGCTGATGTTATTTTTCAGTACATCTTAATGCTTACTGTAGGTTTAGATGCACATGAATGCACTCAGTCTCAGACAGACGCACAACAGAGCATGAGTGAGTGAGTCAGAGGAAGTGAGAGGTTGTCAGGCTGTCTCTCAGTTAGGTTCTCTTCAGCTTCTCCCAACATACGCACGGTTCATACGTAGGTAGGCTGAGGTTACCTGCTCTTCACAGAGTTATGTCATTTCGAGTCTTCGCCGAAACGCCAATGTTACCACCTGCGTCACATTTTTGCTTAAGTGAAGGAGAGAGAAACCACAACCACTGTAGGCTTGTTGTTGAGGGAAAAAAAATGTTTGCTTACGTCACGATCAGCGCTGTGTACTGTAAATATGAGATTATACTGATAAACTGATAAAAATACGTAAACTGAGATGGTAAATGTTGTTCTATAGTAATTATGATTCAGAGCTGTTAAATGGAAAAAATAGCGCTCAAATTAAAAAGTGTAACCACATAGTGTAATCACTTTACTCTTTAAAGCTTTTACACCCTCATCAGTGTAAACTGAGATCAGTTGATAGACTTTAGGGCTGCAACTAGCGATTATTTTCATTGTTGATTTATCTGTTGATAATTTTCTTAATTAATCAATTACTTGCTTGGTCTTTAAAATAAAAGAAAACTGAGAAAAATGTGTGTTTCCCAAAACCCTAGATTCAAGATGTTAAATACTGGTTATAGAAGTACAATCATGAGGAAAACTTTTGCTGAGAAGCTCCATTAAATAGTAGGTTAAAAATGATGACATCCTCAAATGTCTTGTCTTGTTCGCAACCCAAAGATATTAAGTTTACCATCACAGACAAGAAAATATTCACATTTGAGATGCATTTTGTTCTTAAAAAATGATGAATTAATTATCACAATAGCTGGTGATTGATTTAACAGTTGAGAATTAAGTGATCTAAAAGCTCTAAAAGACTTGTTAACTTACTCACTGGTTTTTAGATTTAATAGAAAAAGAGGGTTTAGACAGGTTTATCCATACAGTAAGTCAAGCTTCTGTCACTGCAGGTTAAGGGGTCAATCCTCTCTAAACACTGAGCAGGGTGCTCTACAGCAAACTGAGCATAGGGCACCCACTAGTGGCACAAAGGCACAACTTCAATCTGAACCACCTCAGATGAAAACAACTAATGATTTGATGAAATGAATTTAGATAGGAAAGAAGCTGGACTGATTCTAAATAATCTACCACGGGAGGTTAAAAATTTGTCATTTTTGGACACAAAGAGAATACGAAAGACCCTTGAGGATGGGAAGAGGTGAATAGGTAAAAGAATAGAATGGGGATATACAGTACAGTATGTGGGTATGTGAGAAAGAGATACCCACAGAGCTCTAAGACGCTCTAATCTCCCTCTGGTGTCGTGGTGTCAGTAGGAGGTAAAGAGGCTTCCCTTCTGCCCCTGAATGAACAATAATATCACACTCACAATAAGACACTCACACAGAAACACATGGGCATGCGTATGCAGAACACGCGTCTGACATGTCAGCATCAACTGCGCTTAACTGTAGATAATGTTTGTAGGCTGCTGCTGTGTGTATGTGTTCGCACTGAGGCATTTCTTTCAGCCTCTGGGGAAGCAGAGCTCCTCAACACATTGCAGAGAGACATCCCCCGCTGTTATTTCTGGTTTCTTTATATATTATGCAGTGAGCTATTATATAAAGAAGAGCTGCCTCCTCTCTTTCTTATTTATTTATTTTTTTTGCTCTTTTCTTGCGTCCTACCTCCCTGCTTCTGGTTCTTTCCCTCAGTGGGAGGATAATCCGGAATCCTCTCGGGGAAGCTTTGATCTCCCCCTCATCTTTCCAAACTCATACACATTAACGCGCACACACACACACACACATTGGACTGAGAGGTTCTCTGGGAACTTCTGTTTACAGTTTCCCATGGATTGGCTCTGAAGTGACAAGAACTATGGATATTTTCTCATTAGCAAAGGCGCTGCAGCCATCCTTGAGGGTTTCACAAACAAAAGTCGTGACTAAATTGACAAAAGCGCCTCGAAAAATTGGCCAGTGGTACTGATGTAACAGTGTATTCCAGTCAGGTGGCCCCAGCCTTGTACACTGCAGCGTTATCAACACCTGCTCCAAGGACAGCCCATTGATTCTGCCAGCGAGGCAGACAGACAGAGAGATTGATGACTGTGTTGGCAAGTGGCAGCCGGGAGAGAAATTGACATGTAAGTGGTGGAGAGTGAGGGAGAGACGGAGGGGGAGGGGAGGAGGGCGATTTTCAGTCTGTGCATCGGTGGATGCGAGCAGAGGCGATGTGTGTGGCGTGTCCTCGTGACAGCTCAGCAGCTACACCACATGTCTGCCTGGGAAGGAAAAGGGGGAAGCCTCTCCTCCTCTTCTCTCCTCCTCTCTCCACCTTTCAAAACAGCCTCACACTGGCCGCCTGATGCTGTTGCCATGGCGTTGGGGTGTTCTGGTAATTGGCGCACACACTTACTCACAGGCAGAGCGAGAAAACTGTTGGCTGTTGTCACCTAAATTGGGGAAGGATGCAATTATCTCCCATCTCTCCTCTCTGACCGTCTTTCCCACTCTCTTGTTGTCTCTCAGTGGTTAAAAATAGCCATCCACAGACACCCTGACAGCATCTAATATTGGAATTGGGATGCGGATAATGAACAGGCTTATGACTTCTCCACAATGGCCACCATGCTCGGGGATGTCAGGAGACAACAGAAGACTCAAAAGAGGGAGAGGGAGAGGGAGAGGAGAGGATGATAATAGAGATAATGGCGATAAAAATACGGTTGCTGTGCATTCACATTTCTCAAAACGTGCCACATCCCATTTCTCAAGCCTCATTGTTTTACTGTAGAGGGGAGGCATAGCTGTACAGCTCAATGACATTCCTTCACAATGGCTGACTTCATAAAAAATGGCTTTTAGAGGGAATTACAGGGGCTGGGAAATGAAGAGGATGGGATTTATCATGGCTGGAAAAAAAGAGGAGAGAGGAGAGGAAAAGTGTGGAATCCATGTCTGGATATTCTACGTCAATCACTCAGTCCCTTCTGAACCTCATGTATACCACCAATGCCAAGCTGTAATTAGGGCTCCCCCCTTCTCCCCACTTTCTGTCAAATCATGTGTTCTGAATCGAGCGTGTTGCTGGGGCTGGCAGACTACAGCAGGGGAAAAAAAGACAGAAGAGGGGAGGGAGCGAAAAAGAGAGAAAGAATCAGGGTAGGAGGGGGGAGTGAGCGCTACAGCAGTGAGAGCAGCGAAGCAAGACAAATCCAGTGGAGGAACCCCCCCTCCAGTCAGATGAACATCGCTGCCTCACTCCCTCCTCCTCCTTCCCCTCCTCCTCCTCCTGTCTCCATCGACGTTTTTTTACCCTCCTCCTCCTCCTCGCGTCTTCTCCATTATTCATCAGTGCGCTGAGAGTCCCCAGCACACGGCTCCAGCTGCTGCTGCTCCAGCCGATCCACCGAGCCTGCTGGATCTCCTCCTCACGTAGCCTGGCTACAGCGCCTACTTTATCCTCCCGTCCATCCATCCAACCATCCATCCGTCCACAGGCATGGAGACTCAGAGCTGGCCCTTTTCTGCTGCTGAGAGGGAGAGTGAGCCGTCATCAAGCTGCTCTCTTAGCTGCTGAGAAGAGAAACACTGGAGGAGAGAAGAGAGGATTTTTTTGTCCTTTTTGGCGCTGAAAGAATCCTGTTCGTCTGCCTCTATTTTTTTCTATTGGATTACAGTTCTGGCTTTGTGTAGGAACGAAAAAACGGGGTCCAAAATGCCTGAAGCCAATTACCTGCTGTCGGTGTCTTGGGGCTACATTAAGGTGTGTGGCACTTGTCTACGTAGCTTGTCGGGATAACGCTCTCATTTCATTTTACCTCTCTGTGCTGTGTTGCTGGGCCAATTCTAAAGAAATTAAGTGTTTTGATAACATCTGTTGTCTTTGTGGAGCTCTTCAGGATACTGTGCTAGCCTAATTGCACCAAAAAATATTTCTATCATGGTGAGAGGGGTCTGACAGAATGGGGTTTTGTGGCTCAGGCTCCATCTTGAGCCCTCTGCAGAGCTGTGTGTCTGTTTGTATGTGTGTTAGTGTGTATGTGTGTGCACGCGCATGCATCAGACTGTCATAAACAGCTGCTACTGCAGTGCCTGGGTCTCCATGTACTGTCAAATGTATCTGTCTCACTTAACTCTTTCATCTATTTTAAACTGTTGATCATATAGAAAGTACATGAAAATCACCAAAATGTTGGAACGGAGATGAATGTAACGAGCAGTGTGCAGATTTTCCTCTTGACATCATTAAGATTCTTGCACACTGACGCAAGTAAAACAGCTAAATAGGCCCCAAAAATGTGATTTAGTGTAATAAAAGTGTAAATTGGTTGCAGGGGGTGAATTGAGGGGCATTAAAAGGTGATGGCCTCCCCACTGGTAACACAAATAATGATCCGCACCCTAATTAATTGCAGGGAAAATTTAGGGGAAAATAAAATGTGTCCTCGACTCCCCCCACTGATTTTACACTGTAATTAAATAATATTCTTAAGCTGGTGAAATAAAACTGGATACTGCTGTATTTTCCATGGAATCTTATACCATAGTTTCTCCCAGGTTTTCCCCTCAGTGGAAACTGACGACATTTTTTTTCTCCCCCCCCCTCCCCCCTCTTCCTCTTTCTCTCTTGCAGTTCAAGAGAATGTTGAATCGGGAGTTGACGCACCTATCTGAGATGAGTCGGTCTGGGAATCAGGTTTCCGAATTCATCTCCAACACCTTCCTAGGTAAATGAAAGTCTTGTGTACATGCACTCAAAATCACACTAACAAATTCACCAATTTGTTCTTTATAATTCACCACAGACATATAAGTAAGCCTGTAACTTCACCAAAAATACATACAAATATCCACGAATATTTAGAAGCTCACACAGAGTCCCACTTCTCTGTTTTGCTGCAATGTTATTCTGGAGGTTTGGTCTCTTACATGATGTTGAGCCATGCAAGTTGCTCTGGCAGGATTTTCTGTGGGGGCGTACCATAAAACACTGCGCCATTAAGCTTTGTCTAGATGTTTATGGCAGCGGGCGCAAAATGGCCATTAAAATTTAAGTGAAAAATGTGTATTTTGCAAAGTATTGAGGGAAATAAGGATATTCAAGGTGGCTAGCTAGTGTAAAAAGTACCATTTGACTGACAAGGGAGCTTGTTAGCCAGAATCAGAGGAAGTGGATTGGAACTGGATGCTGTCAGCGTGGGTTGCACATTTGAAATTTGAGAACGGATGGTGATTTATTTTGTCTTTGGAACCATTGCTTCTGCTTTTTCGTCACTCAAAAGGACAAAATGTTTCACGATCCTGCTATCAAACCACATAATTATTAACTAATTCTAGGAAAAAAATCATCTCAACCAGCACAAGTGAGACAATCAACGGATTTTTCCAAATTGATTAAAAGTAGGCTTTTTGCAAATGTGAAGAAGCAGGACGATATCTAGAGAACAGATACACAAAGCTCAGGAATACATGAGTAAATGAGTTAACAGATCATATAGACTGACAAACAAAAAAGAAGTCAGAATGCATGTAGAGGTAGTTAAGATTATTTATAGCCGCTGTGCTGCCGATCGATTGGCATCCTGATCCGGTGTAGTGTTGTTGGCGATCCCTCACCGCCGGATTGTAGAGAGCAAGAGGAGGGGTGAGGAGAGACAGAGAGGAGAGGAAGCAAACGGGTGAGAGAGCTGACTGCAGTAGAGGAGAAAATAGAGGTACAGAGGAACCCCCTTTGCTGGCAGTGAGATGAGCTCGGCAGATTGGGTGACTCATCACCGTCTTAATGCATCTTTGTCAGCAGGGACACCTTGTTGTCCCTCCACCTCTCCCTCCCCCTTGTCGTTGCCCTGAGAAGCCAGACAGAGATGACTATCGCTTACGATAAAGAAATCAGGATTACCCTGTTGGCGGTAGAAAGAAAAAAACAGGTAAACATTAATGAAGAGTGGAGGCCAAAAATGGCTGAAGCAGCACAGCTGGCCTGGTTTGGCCTCGGCTGACCAGTAGGTCTGTTTAATCCTTTCATCCATTAAGATTAGTATCACATCAGTAATATTTCTGCTTTATATTACTTTTTAGAAAATCATCCATTCAGGCTCAGAGAAATGACATTTTCCTGCCTTATGCCTGGTTCTGCAGATGTCATTCTTAGATCCAAATTCGAATATCTGTTTAGAAATGTTTCAGGTGACGGTGAGGCAGACTGTTAGCTGGTAAAACAATGCTCATGGTGTCTGGATAATTCCCAAGTTGAATAAATATCCCAGAGTTTCCCATCAAGGCTGATTTCAAACCAGGTTTTCCGACTTTCCATTAAGGATTGTTGCCCGACAGCACGCTGGCCATTCATGTGTGCCTTCCCCCCGCCGCAGCTGTCCTCACAGCATAATTCTGTCATAATTCCCTTTGATCGGCCAGCAGCAGAACACACCTAGCTTAGGGGAATATACAGAGGGGGAAAAAAGTCCCCAAAAAGCACACCCCCCGCCTTCCCCACTGCATCTGCGTCTCTCTATCAGGAGAGCATATGGAGGAGGATGAAAAAGAATCCGATGAGGTCGAAATAAACGTGGGAGGTGACAGAGAAGCGGGAAAGAGAAGGGAGAAAAGGAGAGAAAGAACAGAGCAAGATGCGTCAGATTTTCACTTTATCTGCTTACATTTTTTTGTGAAATCGGTGAGAAAATGGAAGACATAAGACATAGGGCTGGGAAATGTATCGAATATGTCAATACTGTGATATAAGACTAGATATTGTCTTACTTTTTGGATATAATCATAATGTGATATATCATTCTTTATCAGTCTTTTCCTGGACTGTTGCTAGCTGTTCTACAGTACTATTTGCCTTTACCCACTTTGTCATTATATTCACATCACTGATGGTTATTTATCAAAAATCAATATCAATATCTAGGTATTTAGTCAAACATATTGTGATATTTTATTTTGTCCATATTGCCCAGCCCCACTGCCAGTGTTTTACTGTTGAGGTGTCGCAATTTCAATGTTGAGTCTGCAATTCTATGTATACTATACTTTGTATTTTTGTTTTCTCTCCACATCTGATATATGCCTGAAGAAAAAGATAAACATTTCAAAAGACAACACCATGTAGCTTATTGGCTGCTATACCACACTAACCATACTATATAGGCTTCTTTTTGAAGAAGAAAATGTAAATAACAGTTGTCAGGACATAAAACCACTGATCTGTTGATCTTTATCAATCAAGACTTGATAGTCTAACAATGGCAAAGCTGTCGAATCGATTTGTGACCTTAAAACCGAAATTCAAATTGAATCCTGGATTTTGTGCATCATGACACCCCTATTTATTATTATATATCAAGTTTTTGGAGTAATTACTGATGCATTATAGCGTATGTTGCATTTTACTGCTGTAAATGTTTATGTTTGTGCTACTTTTAATCATTTTAAACACTGTTGGGAATCTACAGTAATGCATTGTACTCCACAAAATCATCATAGGTTTGAACTATTTTTAAAGAAAATATGGAGACATTATTTATGAGCCATATCGCCCAGTCTCAAGAAGACAAGCAAAATGCAAAGGAGAGGAACAAATAAGAGGGACTATCCATGTGACTGGCTGACACATTGCAGGCCAAACTATGACAGAGAGACTTAATCTGCTGAAATATGGAGACCAGGATCATGATAACTGTGCTAAAAGCCTTCCTGAGCAGTTTATCACATCAAGTCAACTGTGGAACAGAGTGCATGTCGTTTACTGCTTATTGCCACTTACTTATGTAGAACTGGATGATAAGAATGACTGTTGTCTCAGAATCTCATCTCTCTCTCACACACACACACACATATATATATATATACAGGCCACACACACAAAACACCACACAGCAATGGTGATAATGATGGCCTGTAATAAATTAGAGGGCAATATATTGCTCTTCCCCTTGTTTCCCACGCAGCACATGTCTAAGAGCGCTTAATTGCCCATTCTCAATTACCACTGGAGGACTGAAGAGAGGGCGAGAGACTGAGAGAAAAGCAGAGAAAACAGTGCGAGAGAGAGAGAGGGAGAGCATGAGAGTGAAAGTGATTATTTGAATTACAGTTGGTAATTGAATAACCCTCCACAGGGGAAGGCTGATAGGCCAGCGATGAGCTGAGTCGAGCCTTGATAGATGAGTGCACGGCTCACATACATGCCGATAGCCAGTCCCTGCAGGATTTCACTCAATTCTTCTGTGACTGCAGTAAACACAAGGGCCTGGCTGGTTATTGCAGAAAACCTGGCATGTTTTCTGTGTTTATTTTAGGATAAAGTGTGAACACTGGCATTATTTAGAATAGTTTTTTCAAAGGAATATTATATGAAAGCCTTGCAATTGTTCAGTGTATTTTTGGACTTCTTATTTGCTTTATTTGAGGCCAGACCAAATGTGGCTGAATAGACTCGACAAAATAAAATAAACCAAACATAAAACTCCCACTCCATACTAAGTGATTTGATAAAGCTGTGAAAGATGCGGCAGCTTATTGAATGGTTGACTTCATGGAGCTGCCTTAACTGTGTAGAAGCCCCGGCTCCCAGTCTGTCAATGGACTGACCTATGAGAGTGAAAAGAACAGGAGATGAGATTTGAGCCACCTGCTGAGAGATGGGGAGGGGGAAAAAAGCGCTGCAAGGGAGAGAGGGAGGGGGACAGAGACGAATGAACAGTGGGAGCGCAGAGAGAGACTGCAGGTGGAGGACAGGGAGCATGAATGAACAAATGAATGGAGGGACAGATGATGAATGAATGAGTGAATCAATAAATCCTTCAGGAACTAACCAGCTGCAGGTATTTCTGCAGTGCACCTGGGTCCTCCTCAGGCAGCCTATAAATTTAACTGTTTTTTATTGAAAAGTAGATTAAAACCTAGAATTAGGGCTGGGCAACATGGCTTATAAATAATATCTTGATATTTTTAGGCTGTTGCCACAGTAAATACCTCAATATACACATTTTCTCAAATATAGCATACCAAAAATCCTCAAATAATGAAAATGTATGATGGTTTTACAGAATATCATGCATCACTATAGATTAAACTACCCAACAGTATATAAAGTAGGGCTGGGCGATATGGGCAGAATCAATTAATACAATTAATTTTTTACCAAATACCTCAACATTGCCACAATATTGTAGGGGTGCTTTCACAAAAGAATAACTTGGGCTGCAACTAACAATTATTTTCATTGTCAATTAATCTGTCAATTATTTTCTTGATTAATCAAGTAGTTGTTGATGACCGCTTTCCAAAGCCCTACCTAGAATCATGCCGTATGAGGTTAATTGGGAATTAAAGTCACTTCTTCCCCACAATGTCAACACTTTTCTAAATACCAAAAAAACAACTAAGCCCCTATTTTCTCCTCCCTCAGACAAACAGAATGAGGTGGAGATCCCATCGCCGACTTCCAAGACGCGAGAGAAGAAGAAGCAGCAGAAGCAGCAGCTGATGACACAGATCAGCGGGGTCAAGAAGGTCTCCCACGGGCCCTCGCTCTCCAGCAGCAGCATCTCGCGCTTCGGCGTCAAGACCGATAAGGAGGAGCTGCTGTCCAAGGAGCTGGAGGACCTCAACAAGTGGGGCCTGAACATCTTCACGGTTTCGGAGTATTCCCATAACCGGCCTCTGACCTGCATCATGTATGCCATCTTCCAGGTAGGAACCATCTTTGCTTACATAATTGCTGGCTTCTAATTTTTGTTTTAGTCCTGCTAAAATGATCCTAATTATATTATGATGTTTTTCCTAGGAGCGAGACCTGTTAAAGACATTTAAGATCCCCATGGATACGTTCGTGGCCTACATGATGACGTTGGAAGATCACTATCATTCAGATGTGGCCTACCATAACAGCCTGCATGCTGCCGACGTGGCCCAATCCACACACATCCTCCTCTCCACTCCAGCCCTGGATGTAAGTTATAGTACAAAGTGGAATATTGAAGTCTCAGTTTTTAGTACTTCACCTCAGGGTCTTGTTACATTATGTAATTGGCGGAGGTTGAAAAATTCCCCACCTCTGACTCGGGCACCAGTGTCCATTCACAGAAGTAAGGGAAAACTAAATTAGTGGAGTGTGCTCTTACATCACCCGCATGTGCCACTTTCCTGGATCGCCACTGCAGCTTTGAAGAGCTCAACATCCTTCCATTGAATCAGCTTTTCCCTCGTCTCTGCTTGCACCATTTTACTCAGAGAACTTCCCCTCTTTCCTCCAACACTCGTCCCTCCACGCCTTATTTGTCAGATTTTCTCACCACTCTAGTGACTGCACAGTCAGGTCAGAACACCCCGGCCTTTAGATTATGATTTATTCTTCTTGGTTGTATCTTTCATCTATTAAAGCGAGCAGACACAGTGTTACACTCTTTCACAGTGACATTTTACAGACAGGCAGCCAGATAGCTTGCTTACAGAAATAGAAAAAAACAATTTCTTCAGTCACATAGGTTAAAAATCAGATGTTAACAGCAAAACCAGCCCGGAAGGTTGTCATGTCCAACCCTGGGTCTGTTATCCCTCTCACACTGCTCTGAAAATCAATATTTAGTGGGTAGATGCTCTGCCGATGCTATTTTTATCCTCAGAAATAGTTAAATGGTCTTTTTTCCCCTCCCTGTCTTTTCACAGGCGGTCTTCACAGATCTTGAGATCCTCGCAGCCATCTTTGCTGCAGCTATCCATGATGTTGACCATCCTGGAGTATCAAACCAATTCCTTATCAATACCAGTAAGTCAAAATATTTCCCAACACTGGCTTTAAACATATATTAGAGAGACTAATTTGTTGCTTTCTCTAAAAAGTATATTAACAACCAGATAGGAGTAGTCACAGCAAAGATATTAAAATCTATTTTTAATGCCCTCCCAGACTCTGAGCTGGCGTTGATGTACAACGATGAATCTGTGCTGGAGAACCATCACTTGGCTGTGGGATTCAAGCTGCTGCAGGAGGACAACTGTGATATCTTCCAGAACCTCACGAAGAAGCAGCGACAGTCCCTGCGCAAGATGGTCATCGACATGGTAAGATACCCTGATTCATATTTTATCATCTTGATTTGAATCATAACCAGTTCAAATGATCCCAATGCTGAGGATGTGCTTTTTTCCCGCTTCTTTATGCAGGTTTTGGCCACTGACATGTCCAAACACATGAGTCTGCTGGCTGATCTGAAGACTATGGTGGAGACTAAGAAGGTGACGAGCTCTGGAGTGCTGCTGCTCGACAACTACACCGACAGGATACAGGTAGGTTCTAGTTTTAAGTATTTCTTAACTTCTAAAACAAAACGTACGTTATATACAGTCTGTGACTGGACACTGTAAGCGCCCCACTTTACTTTACCCACTTTTAATAGTTCTAATCAATAGCCAGTGCTGGCAGAGGTTACTCAGCCAGTGGTCATTAGCCGGCCTCCTACATGGTTGACCTCTGCTCCTGCTGTCACTCTTTTTCTCACTCCATCCATCTTCTTTTTACCTTTAAGTGCTCCCCACACTTTTCCTCTAATGGTCTTTCAAGGATTTCTTCTTTATTAGACTGTTGTGAGGACAGATCTCCTTTCATAACAAAGTAAATTATAGAATTAGCCTTAAATGTCCTACAAGCCTAATGTTCTACAAGAATCTAATTTCCTCTAAATCTAATTGTTGTAACAGATCTACCACACGTCATACTTCCCAAATTTGTTGCATGTCCTGCTCTATGAAGATACACTGATAAATTTAGAGATTTTAAGTGGGATAGAGCAAGAACTGAGAACAATAAGCCCAATACAGAGCATGCAGGCATTTACTAAATTGCAATTCTGTATTATTTCTAGGTGCTTCGTAACATGGTGCACTGTGCTGACCTGAGTAACCCTACTAAATCCCTGGAGCTGTATCGTCAGTGGACTGATCGGATAATGGAAGAGTTCTTCCACCAGGGAGACAGAGAGCGGGAGAGGGGAATGGAGATCAGCCCTATGTGTGACAAACACACAGCCTCAGTGGAGAAGAGCCAGGTACGCAATCAACGACGGATAAAAAACAGATGTACAACTTCACATAAGTTTATCAACATGTAAAGAATCTGAATTCATGTTCTAATTTGTTTCCTTCCTCCTTTCCAGGTGGGTTTCATCGACTACATCGTGCACCCTCTGTGGGAGACCTGGGCCGATCTGGTCCACCCCGACGCCCAGGACATTCTGGACACACTGGAGGACAACAGGAACTGGTACCAGAGCATGATCCCCCAGAGTCCCTCCCCACCCTTCTACGACCAGGGCACGCACGGACACAGTGGAGGCACTGGAGGGCAGGGTGGCGGGGAGAAATTTCAGTTTGAGCTGACCTTGGAGGAGGAGGACTTGGATGGAATAGAGAAAGACGGCGAAGAGGAGGAGGAGGAGGAGGAAGAAGAGGAAGAGTTGGAAGAGGAGGAGGACAGTCTAGGGGATTCACGTTCTCCTCCTCTGGACTATTTGGACGCTCAGGAGCAGGAGGAGGGTGGCATGATGGAGCCCACGATGGCAATAGAGATCGTGACACACGAGGCGTCACCCACAGACACATAGGGCTTCCATCATCAGGCTCACATGGTGATTTGAAAGTTTTTTGGAAAAAGAGGGGAGATCCTCTTGCAGCTGTGCTTTTTAATAAGCCCACAGAAGCAAGGGCTTAGTTTCGTCCCGCACGGGGGCGTCTTGCACTTGGGTGTTTGAAGCCAGACACGGACGGACAGTTACAGTGAAGCGGCTTCAGAGTTCTCAGGAAATAATTACTGCGAACATTTTAGTCTTGATAGGCAGACGAGACTGAGGGTGGAACTTGAAGGATTTCGGCCAGTTTGGGAAATGGTTACTTTTCTTTTCTGGACTGGCATTAAATGGACATCGACACTACTGAGAGAAGTTTTGTACCTTAAGACTTTTTTACAGATATGATATGATCTAGAAGTAGCATAGAGTAAGATCTACTGATGGAGACACATTTGTATAGCAAGAGAAAGTGTTTACTTTTTTCCTGTACCATTTGTCAAAGGACTTTTGTGTGCCTTTTTTACTATTGTCTTTATAATAGTTTTTTATTTATTGAACACTCTAGTATGTCTGTGAAATGTTTTTTTTTCTTATCTGAAAGAGCAAAATCTTTTTTGTATGTTAAAAAGAGAACAGTCTTCCATGTATTGGGCAATAGAGAAATCCAAACAAACGTCGACAAACAACTCTTGGACAAACTCATCTAAATAGGGAAACATTAACAACCACATCATGCGCACATTTTTTCACATTTGTTTTTCAAGCTGAGCACAATGTTTTAACGTTTTATGTTCACTCATGGTTCATGTTACATGTTGTAGTTCAGATGTTGGTCAATGAATGTCACAGTCACACTGAAATACATCAGCTAGTTTCATGATCTTTTCTCTTTTTCTTCGTAATGGTCTGCAGACCATTGATGGCTTCCTACATTTTCACACCAAAACTTAACTTTTAATGCAAAATGCTCACTGAGGAAATGAAATTCTGCACTTGCAACTATATGACCAGGCATTCCTGCTAAATTTTCAGTAAAATTACAATTGTAAATTTGATTCATACAATTTTTGTCTTCATTTTTGGACCCAAATGTTGTTGTGTTGGTGTGAAATAGAAGTCAGTCCACTTCAAACCCTAATAACCTACCACCAGATGAAATGAGCAGAAATACAAGCAGGTCTGCAAACAAACAGCTCATGACAACAAGCTGCTTAGATCTTTGGAAAAAACCAGAAATTAATTCTGCCAAGGACGAAATGCACAACAGCGGTGAATCTATTTTTAGCCCACAGGTATGCTGCAGTCTTAATAATCCTGTTAGTTGGAACGGGTCCTGACCCCAGACCCGTCTGATGTAACGCCCCCCTGCCCCTCTGCAATCAGGCCCAGACCAGATGATTAAAGGTGCTCTTACAGCTGCCTGTCTGAAAGGCGCTCTCATACCCTCATCAGCGCCACTATTCACATGGTTTACAAACCCCTCTGGGCTCCACAGACACGACCCCAAAACAATCAGGCCAGCTATTTCTTCCTCACGATAAAAATCCCTCAAGTATGGCGTCTGCTCATTGACGTCAATTGAATTTTTTTTCCCTTCCCCCCCTCCACTGTATCAGGTTTCCAGGACAGTCGGGTTATTAGGATTTGGCACAGATGGAATTGCTGGACTCAGCATGGCAGACTGTACCCTTTTGAAAAAAGAGGAATAATTAGGTGCTCCAGGTTTCAAACAAACCAAAAAATACCTCTTTTCGTTTCTTCATTAATGCTTTGAGGAATGTGGTTTGAAAATGGTTTGCAGACTTCACATTTCTGCTCCTGTGGCTTCCACAACTAATTTTTATGGATGTTCTAGTCGCATCTATAATCATATCTCTCTATTTTCACATGGTTTACTGATATACTCAAAGGTACTTCATCTAATTTCACTCCAGCATGCTTAAGTGGCAATCGTTTGTGTGCAGTTTGTATGTACGTATGGAAGGTTTTGTATGCGTGTGTGTGTGTGTCTGTATGTGTGTTGACTTTGTCATTAGGCCTTACCCCCATCACTCCACACCTTTGTCTCTACTGTTTGTTGCTAGGAGCTCAAGTTGGTCCTTTTTGCTGTTTATAACAGTGTGTATTTATTCTATACTTTAAGCTTGTAAATAAGAAATACTGGTTCAGTGTAAAATCTATTTTAATTTATATGCACTTGCATTACCTGGAAGTGGTGGTGTCTAATGTGTAGAAGACTCTGGATTAGAGTCTTTTTATATATGTATTATATATTGTTTTTATATATATAAATATATATAAATATATCTAAGTATATATTCGCACAATGTTTTGAGTGCCCAGCAGAGCAGCAGCTAAAGAGACATGTTGTTGTTGTCACATGAGAACCTTGTAACTCCGAAGGAAACTCTTTATTTTCACATAAACATTTCAATTGTCTTTTAATGTAATGTCACCGATAAGAAAATCAAAAACTTTATATTAATTAAACATATTATGCATAAATATTAAACCAAAAATGTTCTCATTCACTTTGAAATCTTAATTAATATCTTTCTTTTTTTTTTTCCATATTTCTGAAAATTTTTGTTTTTCTCTATTTGAGAAATGTAACTAAACTGAAATATAACATAGCCCAAATTTTTACAGAGGATATTGTCCTCATTTTGTTTTTTGTTTTTTTTATTTGTTTTTTTTAATGGAAAACCATTTTGATCCAACTGAGTTTTTGAGGCTGCAAGGTTTTCATCTGACAGCAGCAATTTGGTAACCCAGAGGCGACATAGTGGACATGTTAAACTGCATAGGCTTGGATATAGGATACATACAAGCTAGCTAAGGAACACAGAAGCTTAGTCAATGCTTGGGTTCAAAGTACACAAATAGCTTATTTTCTCTCAGCGGCTTGTCACAACCTAAGCTTCTCCACCCAGCGTTTGAATGCAGATTGCTGATATATGAGGCCAGATACAGGTTCGACTGACAAACACAAAGCGATTGTCTCCTTTTACACTTAACGCACTTCATGTAAAAGTAGATAACACGGGGACGGTATTGGTAGCATGCTACAATACGCCCGGCACTGACGTGAATCGTTCTGAATTAACAACAAAACATGATCTTATGTATCTGATTGTGCTAATGTGTGAACTCTTTCTGACCAAACTTGTTAGCAGTTTTGAAATTCAAATTTGTCAGTATTAACATTGTTTATCTATGTTCAAGCTTTTTTTGGTCCTAGTTGTGTCCAAATGGTTAGCCAGACTTAGCACTATCTGCATGAGAGATGGGTTTTTTTTTTATTGTCAATAATATGTTCAAGTCCACCAGTTGTTGCAGGTGGGTTATTCAATGTTTCACACAATGTATGGTAATATATTGTATATTGTGTTCAAAAATAAATCTGAAATACTTTTTCTATTAAGTGATTAAAAGCAAAGCATGAATATATTCCTTCTGTTTCTACTGGGTTTTTTTTTCTCCCTCACGGCCTAGTTTTTTTAACTCTGGGTGTGAACAACAAATTGGGTCACAGTCATGCTTCTGGTGGGTTCCCACATGTTTGTCATGTTTCATTAGGCTGTGTCCCAGTGCAAAATTGTATTTACTGAGCACCTGGGTCCTGTGCAGAAAATAGAGCCTCTAGTTTGTAAAACAGTATCACTAATTGGCTAAAATCCCTGCTAGTGGCTCCTAGAGGCCTGTGCTGCTGCTGACACCCAACCTGACCAGA
This sequence comes from Lutjanus campechanus, assembly GCA_027495735.1. Lineage (NCBI taxonomy): Eukaryota > Metazoa > Chordata > Actinopteri > Lutjaniformes > Lutjanidae > Lutjanus > Lutjanus campechanus. The sequence goes on along the minus strand of JAJHUR010087128.1, from coordinate 19,952 downwards.
GAGCTATGAACCAATTTACAGACCAGACAACACAGCCATCCCGAAAACATGGAAATGTCAAAACTCGAGAAGATAATAGATTGTAATACAGAGATAAAACAGAGCCAAACACCATTTAAAGTCTTTACATCAGTTACATCAAACATACAATCAAGGTACACAATAAATGCAGACTTAGGGCCGCAACTGCTGGCTATTATTGATTCATCTGTGAAATATTTTATTTTTAATTAAACATCTAGAGAAGTCAGAAAAGTGAAAAAAATGCCTATCACGAGCTCCCTGAAGCTTCCAATTTCTTGTTGTGCCTCATAAAAACTTCCAAAGCCATATACATTTGTTTCACAATAATATAAAACAGCAGCACATCAAATAATTTGATAATAATCTGATGACTGACTCGTCAAACAATCGACTAACATTTCAGGACTACATGAATGTGTCTTACAGCTTTCTAATTGTGCTGTAAGAATGAGATTTGACAGAAATACTTTACAGGATATTTTACAGTAAATTTGACAGGAATACTATATGAGGGTCTGAGACTGTATTGACTCAATTGTGGTTCTGTTTTTACAGTGAAGTTTAAATTCCCACAGTCATTCCACCACAACATGTATGTATATATATGTATGTGTATATATAAACTATATAAATTAAGACCAGAAGACCCTGGCCCATCCTGTGAGGAAGAAACATCATTCTTAAACCTCAAGGATCAGGACAGTAAAGTGAAAAGTGAAGTAGAATTTCTATTACATCATAGCGTGTATCAGTACATCTGTATTATGTTACTCCTCATGCTCTTTGATGTCGCTGTGTTAGCTGCATCATCACAGAGGTTCAGCTCTAATGTGCTGAGACAGGAACACAGTGTGACACGGACTCAGCACCACAGCCCACACACAATCTGACAGGACTGTCCTGATGTGACATAAGGCCCTCACACACACAGACAAACAAACACACATAAACATAGTGCTCATTTTTGCATGTATTGAAATGTACACACATACACACACACTACAGATGCCTCGCAAAGAGAAAATCATGTCATATCTTCATTAATGGCATCAAGCCCGGTACTAACAGCAAACATTAAGAATCCTCCCACCGACTCAAATATCATACATGTATTAAATAAAAAGGGTGCTTGTAAGGGTAACAGCTTTTACTCCTCTTAGTTTTTGACAGACAAGCATGATAGAGAGACGACGCAAATGCCAAGCATATCAAGAGACAGACTAGAGACTTTTTTAATGGAAGACAAAAACTTTAACTTTGATGACCTCTTCGAAAGAGTTGATGTTTCCTGTCCATGCACAGATTTGAACGAAATTTGGCGAAACCTTGGACCACGAGACACAGAGAACAATTGAAATATGGTGCAAATAGCACCACCATGTGGCCATTTATCAATCACTTCACATTTTGGCTCATAACTCCTGAGCCGTGAAGTGTGGTCACAAAATTCCATTTTCATTTTCTTGGTTCACGACGAATCCTGCAGGGCCTAAACAGATTTCCTAGCATTTTTACATGCTAATTGTTTTTTAACACTAGATCATGACCGAACATGAATTAGCCAGAGAAAAGGATATTTGTTTTTCCAAAACAAATCTTCCTTAGTGTCGTCCATTTGTCATCAACTGCCATAACTCTTGAATAAGCAACTGTAACCAAATTTAGAAGGAATGCATCATAAATATCAGGGGTGATACTTTTGCCCACCTGATTATGTTTACTTGCTCAGTTTTTGTTGATTACGTCCTCTTTCCTTGCTATTTGTGCTTCTACCATGGACAAACAGGCTACAAGATTAAATCGTTTTACTGTCTGTCTTTATGACTGTGAGTCTGCACGGGGTCTTTTATTTGGAAAATTAACTGCATTCTCCCTGCCTTTTCTGTGTCTGGCTTCCTGTGCTAACTGACATGGCATCTGTCAAAAACTCGGAGTGGAGAGCCACTTCTGGGACGCGCTGAGGCACTGCTGATGGAATCACAAGCATTATGTAGAATGGCTGCGATCAGCTCTGGCCGACGTGACGTAGCTGTAATGCGACACAGCAGCATCTGGTAGAATTTAGCCATTAGACAAGCCTTGGTGGATTTAAAAACTTTGAATAAATGAATATATAGACTCTTATTGCCATGGATACCAGCACATCGTTGGGCTGAACGGAGACGATTTACAGATGTATTATGTGGCTAATAAACTATTTCTGTAGTTGGAAGAAGTCATATCAAAATTAAGTTATGAAGTTATTTGGCAAGACGTTCTATAAAAGCAAAAGTATGTTTGTGAAATTTGATGCAGCAAAGGGCTGCAGGTGGAAATCAAACCCACAGCCATTGCAGAATGGTAAATGGGTTGCATGCGCTACCAACTGAGCTACAGGGGCACCCACTGTTTAATAAGTTGTACAGCACATTATGCAAAACTGAGTGATAAGAAAGAATGTTTTCTACACATCATCAGTTAGCATAAATAAAAGAGGCAGGCTACAGTTAGAAACCTTGCAACATTATTTCTTGGAAAAATGTCCCTAAAATTAAGCTAACTGATGAATGACCACATGCTCCACATCCAAGGCACCAATACAGTAAATAGAAATTCGGATGGATTTTTGTTAGCTGTCAGTGTTTCTGTCATTCATCACATCATTCACTTGAGTTAAAACTGTTTTTTAAACAACATATATATATAGTTATTTTTATAGTTATTGTTCTTGATGTGGACGGCCTTAAGAATTCTTTCTAGTGTCAACATCAGCTAACAACCTCACCAGCACATCCTGCTGTGACTCAACACTAACACTAACTGGAAAGGATGCGGGTGCTGATAAAGTTGTTTTATTGCTACATTAATACATTTATTTAACATGAGGGACTTTACACACTGCCATTGTGAGAAGGCAAAAAATGCTCGATGAAGCAATATTTCCAGGCATGTTCTGTTTGCCCGTCATTTTCCATAAATGACTGGTTTGACTGGAAGGTTTATAGGCCCGGATACACTCTGGGAAACTTCCCGTGGAACACAACATCATGCAATTAGTAATTGCCTTTTTATTGTATTCACCACAACAACTTCCGTCTTTAAAAACATAATGAGGCTGGTTTTGCAAAGTGAACACAGGTGCTGCTGTCTTACATTAGGCTATTTCTTGTAGCTTAAAACTGGACATAAATATTTAGGTAAGAGATAATTATTGTATGAGAACATTCCTACTTATTTTACGTTGGGTTCCTTTACTTAAATCATTAGTGGCTATTTTTAAACTTCTGTCTGGGAAGGAATTATTCAACCCTAATCTAAAAAAAAAAAAAAAAAAAACCTTAACGACATGGGTAAGAGGCTTGTGTAATTTCCATCCATGACCCTTCATATCTAATTTCATTGTGACCCACGATAAGAGCTCTGAGGCCGTCTGCCCTTGTAGCCACTCCAACCTTGCTTTAAAAGAGAATCAGGAGTGAATTATATCACCAGGGTCTGTCATCTTATTCCCTCCCTCTTTGCACTCCTCTCATTTGCTATTTTCATCTTTTAGCTCTTATCCTTGAATTTTCATGCATATGCCTCCTCTCCTCAAACGATTTCCAATCTCCTTTCAGTTCCTCCACCTCCATGCCCTACTATCACATCTCCCTCTTTGGAAGTCTCTCCTCGTCTTGCCTCTGACATAACCTAGTAAAACCAAGAGTTCTGATTTGATGAAACGACTTGCGTACATGTGACGAAAAAAGATAGATGGAGGAAAGCGACGGAGAGGGAGAGAGAGACTGTGATAAGGGACAGGTGGCCTCACTTGAAGGTCCACGGAGATGGCTGAGTTATCTAATAAAGCTAAAAACAGAGCCAAGCATTTCCCACCAGTGAAGGAAAATGACACCACTTAACTTCTCCCCTGTGTGGCACAAAGAGGATGATGAGGAGTATTTTCAGACAAGGAAAGGAAATGGTTAGCTTGGGAGATAATAGCGAATTGGCTTCAGGCTTGAAAATTCCCCATTGTATCCTCTACATGTGAATGAACGAGAGAGTCATTCAGAGAAAAGAAAACGAAAGGAAAAAGGAGAGTGTGGGTGTTTGCAATTTATGAATCCCTCATCTGAAATAATATCGCAAATCTCTCTTTTAAATAATAAAAAATATCTGACAACATGGAGAGAATATTTGACCTCTATCTAGGGTTGCAAATTTTGTGCATTTTTCTGAACAGATGAAAATGCTTACAATCGAAGCATCAATAATTAATACGAAACAAAACACATTTTTTTCTCATTTCTTTTTCTAATTTTCACTTTTTAATTTCTTATAATTGTCCTCCAAATTGGAGGAAAGGTCCTTGTTTTTTTTTAAAGGTAAATGGGTACTGAAAACAGAATATAGAAAGAAATAATTTTTTAAGATGTTTTTTTTTTTTTTTTTTTTAAATTAATTTTTCATTTTTGATTTAAACATTAACCAATCAAGTAGCCGGCAGGGCTGAGATGTTTACAGTAGTTATTTTGAATTCTGAAAATGCAAGCCCACAGGAATACAGCAGGCATGTTTTATCACTGTCGATCAGGCGATACAACACTAAAAATTGTATCTAATAAAAGTAAAAAGTTCAATTCAGTGCAGTGAGATTTTAAGTTGTGGTAGCATTTAAGGCACATTTATACTTTGATAAAAGGAGAACTACACAGACACCAAGACACACAAGATAGAGACAGAGGGGGAGAGAGCGGCTGATGCAACTCCTTGAAGCTGAATAGACGAAGGCCTCATTGAGATGTCAGGTAATTAAATTTAAGGTTCCTCAGCCCACGCCTTGTTATTTCACAATGGTGCAGTGACAAATGTGGATTTCTTAAAGTCTTTATTCTGTTAACCTTCGTAGAACTGTGCTGGTTTTTCTTAGCAGCTTAAAAGACATCTTTGCTTGAACAAAAGTGAGACTTATTTTTTTTCCTATTATCATCTCAAGACAAAGAAAGGTATTTTGCATGTCAACTCTCCTGAAACTTAAAAAGCTTCAAGCGTTTAATCACCATGGGGGATTTGTATTTGTAATGACCAGTTAACAAATGCCTCCAAAAGCTAAAAGAAAAGCTCAATATTCTCCTCAATAGTCAGTGTAAAACTGACATCAAAACATACTGGTCTCCTCCTGCATCATGTTGGTTTAATCAGCAACAGTGAACACATTAGGTGATGCAAAAAATCAGAAATCAGATTCAAACGTGCGTGTTAACATAAATGTGATTGCATAAGGGTAAGTGCGTCAGTTGAACTGGGTTTAATTTTTCACAGATGTTGATTGTTAGTGTTTTAGAGTCATGCCATTTGTGGAATGACAACTCATCATGATAAAAAAAAGTCTGGCTGTGAACACAGCATGTGTTTAAGAGAATTAATGCTGTATATACAGTGTATGTGACTAAGAGGCTACACAAACATTCAATAGCCTCTGATGTACAGTATATTGAGTCTTATTAAGGACATTGTACTTCATAAACAGGTGGACCAGAGGTACCTGTTTATCAGAGGTCAATGACTGTCAACAACAAGGGCAACACACTGCTGACTGTCTGCTGGATTGTAATGTTTTAGGAATTCACACCTTGCACCAATTTTTTGACTTGGCACAGAGTGACTAAATTAAGGAATCTAAGTGAGAGATCACACATACAGGGTACATTCAGTATCCAATCTGTTTGGTGTTGGCTTAATGTAACAGCTTACATTTATTATGATCACAAGGGGTTAAATATCTTCTCTTTTAATGCAAATTATGTGGCTCCTGCTTCTGCGTCATTGTGGTTTTATAGCTGGCTGGTCGGCCAGCTGGGTCAAATACTGCTGCTGCTCTCAGAGGAATAGACTGTTAAAAATGATGATCAATTGATTTGGATTTGCATGAACTGTTATTGATCTGTCTTACAGGATTGGCATTTTCTAAAGAAAGATTTTTTTTCCATTGTGAGACATTATTTTTCATTCAAGGTATTTAAAGCAACATTATGTTACTATTCTACCAAAACATAGCATTGATGCTACATTGATTTGAAATAATATAAAAATGGTGCCTTTGTCATTGTACACCTGTTCATTCAGGTGTAGGCTAACTTTGGTGGCCAGGCTGACACAAGTGCATAATGCTTTATGGCAATAAGACAAACACCACCAACTGTGACTGATTTAGGTGAAACTGGATCATATTTTATGGAGAAAATGTTTTTTTTAAATGTAAAATTGGTTTTACATCTGATGTCCTGCAGCTGCCTGTCTCAACTCTGTAAACTCTGTTTCCTGGTGGACAGTGAAGTAAACTGTTGCTAAGCATAACTGCTGTTAGCTATTTAGCTATTAGCTTAGTTTTCCATACTGCCTGGGCTGCATGTTCAGGAAACCAGTTGAGTATTGGTGTTTACACCGCTAGCACAGGAGTTGGACCGACATTGGGAAGAGGTTTTCAGGTGCAGGGAGCAGGGGGAAGGCTGGCAAAGAGTGGCGCCAGTCTTGTGCCAGAACCACAACCAGGCGAGCTGAAAATATAACCAAGCTCAACCTCTATCATTGCAGAGGTGAGACCGAAAAGGGTATAATGGAAGAAGCTACGAACAGAAAAAGAGAGAGTGACGAAGCGAGGGGATGCTTTTGGTCGCTGGCAAGAGTTTTGTGAAATAAAACGCTGCGAGAAAGATGCCAAGCTGGCCATCTCGCTGTTGAACTAGTCAGTATTAGCAGACTTGGTTTGGCTGTGTTAGTAAAGCTGCCAACTATCTAGTTTTTGATCCTTAGTAATGACCATGTACAGCTGTCAATATCTGTGGTGTATAGGTGTATTGCATTCTGATGGTGCCAAACCACAAATCTTACACAACGTTGCTTTGAATAGAATAAAACAAATGAAGACAACATTATCTGAACAAAATAAAAGTATCTGATTGTGTCATTAAGCCAGTCCAGCTGTGTTGCCATTAAACGAACAAAGCTGAACGATGAAAACAGCTTAACAAACAAGCTAATTCATAGAGTATATAAGTACAAGACAAAAACCAGCAGTTACGCTTTTTGTTGCTGCTATAGTGGCTTTCAGAGAAAAGGCAACACAATGCCCCTCTTGAGTCCCCTGAGGCTGCATTAACCTTGTAAGTGAAGCCAGTAAATCAGTCTCGTGATGGATACATGTGGCTATTTATATCCCCGGAGCCAATTAGAGGAGAGATGATGAAGTGGCTGAGGGTGTAGAGAAACACCACTGACAGTCTGTTTAAAGATCCTCTGCAAGTCCTCATTGTGCTCGCGAAAGCAATGAGAGAACAGGTGGACACAGCTGGCATCATTTTGGGGATATGAGCCACCACTTCCAGGCTGTAACCAGAGCACCGGCAATATCTGCTGAGACATTCAGTGGTGCTCACAAACGTGACCCGCAAGTCTTCAACAAGTCACAGTATATATCCAAGACTACGCTGGATAAAAAGGGGTTTCCTGTAAGTTTATATGTGGCCCCAGCCTAAAAAGAGCAGTGGGGTGGTGCAGGTGGGGGCTGCAAGCTCCACAGCCACCGTCTTAATCCTGAGAGCAACATGCTCCCTTTCTGGAAAGAGTATGGCATACAGCAAATAGTTACTGAGGTGTGAGTGGTTACACCATGTTTCTTGGGTACAGATTACCATAAGAACATAGAATATGGTACTAAACGCATCATTATAAGGCCAAGTTCTGGCCTTGATTATGATTGGCTGAGCCACATTTGAAGCTCTTGTAAAATACCCTAAACACACACCTGTGACAACATTACATCAGTACTGCTACATCAAACATTTTTTTTCAAGATGACAGATTTTGTTAAGGATTTTGATAAACAGAGTGGGCTATCCCGTTGATTTTACTTTGCACGCTGTGTCTGCACCACTGTTTTGATCCATCCTACACAGCTGCATGCCCTGCAAGGAGCGTTTTGCCCGCCTGATTTTGTTTACTTGCTCAGATTGTGTTGATTTGGTCCTCCTTCCTTGATTTTTGACCCACTACCATGGATAAGTAGGCTACGTGGTTAAATGGTTTGTTTTTTTGTCTGTTTTTATGATTGCAAGTCTGCATGGCGTGTTTTATTTTGAAAAGGGAAAATTTCTTTCTTTTTTTTTTTTGTTTTGTTTTGCTGGTGGAGGGAAGGGATGAGGGATAGGAGGAAACTCAGTGTACACTTATGACTGTATCATTACATATTGATGTTGGTTTACGGTACAGTCGTTGGAAATAAAGCAGAGCGGTGAGCTGGTGGAATGACAAGCATTGTCTTGAATGGCTGCGGTCAGCACCAGGAGACATGGTGCAGCCGTAACACGATTCAGTCGTACACAGTGGAATCAAACAAAAAGTGTAGAGGAGTGGTAGAAACAGATGGACAGGATAGAGAAGAAGAAAAAAGAAAGCAGACATGCTAATAGAAATGACAGAGAACTTGAAGAGATGGAGAACAAAGGTAGCAGCTGTTGAATAAACTATGTGGTCACTGAGCGCTCTCCATCACCTTTATGCCACTATGAAAAACAGGAAAGGTGAAACCTATGGTTTCAGCAGTTATGTTGGCCTACATACAGGGCTTAACCAGTAAATCAGTGATCCACTGATCAGCTGTTCCTGGTATCTGTTAAAAGATCCCGATCACTAACAACATTCATTTTATTCAACTTGCAAAAAAAAACATGCCAACACCAAACATACTCTCAGGCGAAAAGAAACAAAGAGCTAAGCTAAGGGCATTGTTAGACACAATATGAAGCCCCTTAGTTCTAAAATTCATGGGCTACAGCGGCTCATTGCTTTAGTTTACTGTAGCACAAAATCCCATATTAGAAAATACCCAAACAACCAATTTAGGTCAAAAGAACTAAACTTCTGGGAACAGCCAGAGCAAGGACAGATGAATGATTAGATTGATATGATGATAAGACTTGCTTAGTGGGCTGAATGTTTAGACACAGGCCACAGAAATAAACCAAAAGCCTTATGTACAGGCTACATAGACAAAGTTCCAAAAAAACTCAGCGGATGCATGAGTTATTGATTGCTTCCAAAAATCTGTTAATTTATCATCGTCACAACCTATTTAGTCTGGTAAAATACCTAAGTGCCATCAGCAGCCCTTTATGCGTCCAAAGATTTACGACCTCAATATCAAACACTGACTGTAACTGCCTTCAACCCCGTCACCTGGAGAAGCAAAAGGCTGTGGTGTGACCTGCCTGCCCTGCAACAAGCCATTGAAAAGAACTGTCTATATCTGTTAAGCTCTTCCTTTGAATCACTGACATGAACAGACATAAACAACAGTGAGTAATTGTCTCAACTGCTCACTCAGTAGGAAAAGTAGGAGAGAAAAACATGACCAACTGAGAGCTAGAATGAGGAGTGCGTGTTTTCCGTAGCGTGACCAATTTCACAGTCATTTCTGTTTCCTTTTTCTCTGGTTCCTCTACAGCTGTGTCACTGAGGCCTTTGGTTATATTACTCTAAAATTTATAAATAATTTGTTGCTCTCACGCACACTCCACGAATCATAGAGGTCTGCAGCACATGGGAACAGTTCTCTGCTTACGCGAGTGTGTGTGTCTTTTACTCATTGTTCTCCCATAATGCCATTCCTTCCAATAATCTCCTGTACTTCAGAGCATTTATAGTTAATGACAGCCACACACAGGTCAGCTCCAGGGCTTGAAGCTCGAGTCCTCTTGTTTAAGAACACATTTTCTGACCACTACACAACATACCATCACAAACAATATTTCTAATGGTTTTCAAAACTATTACATCATATAAAACAGACTGGTGTTGCCTACAGCTTTACTCCGGAGGCTCCTTTTTGTCAAGTAAAATGTATTTATAAAAGACTTAAGTTTGTCTGAGAGGACTTAATCTGTACAGGATACAATACTAAATCATTTTAAGACTAGGGGAAAACTTTACCAGAACAAATAAATGGGAGAAACTTAAGAAAGTGCAACAGAGGCCAAGTAATCTCACTTCCAGGACAGACAAACGGCAATAGGAATCACTAGCATGACGACCAACAAACAGAGTTAACCCAGTATCAAAAGAGGTTTGCAACGGGACAGAAAGACAGCAGAGATAAACAGCCTGTGTATGGTGAATTAAGGGTTTATTTTGACCCAAGCAAAGTTGGTTTTTAATGAAAATGATGAGCCAGCTTATCAAAAGAGTGGCAGAGTTGTTTGTCTGGCTAGTCCAAGGCACTCTTGTACAGGGAGGAAAGGATAGTAAACAGAGGAAAAAACGGCAACACGTTTCAGCACAGTGGCCTTTGCCAGGGTGTGTGTGGGGTTGTACACAGATCTGCTATAGTAAAGTAGGTGTTCCATCACATGACCCCACACGTCATGTGACGCAAGAGTGAAATATTTGTTTTTTAAGAAAAGGAAAAAAAGATTTTTTTACAAAAATGGTTTAAAATCCATTTCTTCATAGAGGGCGGGGAAAATCATGGCATCAAATTTGAGACAAAAAGTCTCTCTCTGGAGGAGTTTCTTGAGGCGACCCACCCCCCCCATGGATGTATCAACATATGGTATGGAGCGGATGAGGGAGTGAGTGAGAAGAAGAAAGTTATGGTTGGAGGAAAGTTAAAGTCAGGAGAGGCCACATAAAAAGGTATGTATTTTTTTTTCCTTTCTTTTTTTCTTTTTTTTTCTTTTCGTGTCTATGTTTCTTTTCTTTTTTATTTCTATCAGCATGTAGAATGGTGCTGGGAGTTTGTATTTAGCCCTTTCTCATTTAGATAAAAAAATTGCAGAATTGACTGAGACACACAAATGGCATAAGCTACCTTCACACACATCCACACGTGATGCACAAAAAATTTAATAAAATCATACCATTTTGCACTACTGACTTCACATTCTAATAATTTTGTACAATAACTTAACTGTGCAATACTCTGTAGTCCAACTGTACAATACATACAGAATTAGGCCTATTATTTCAACTGTTCTATATTATGCATGATGCTCATTTTTGTACTTAATATTTTCTTATTTTTTTTATTTCTTCTGCTTTTCTATATACAGTATATATTCCTTTTTGTACATTACATTGCTGTTACATATTGTAGAATACTTTTTATGTTTTGTGTTATCATATATATTTCTTATGCAGTATATTGTAATAGAATGCACACATTCTAACGTGGTCCTCATTTTTAGTTTATTATAATTTCTTGCCTCTGATATTGTTTTTTTCTTGAATGGGAGCTTCTGTAACGTGACCAATTTTGCCCTGGGGATCAATTAAGTATTTCCAATTCTGATAAACAATCTAATGAGGGAGGATGAGCTGTTAGGCTGTTGTGTTTAATGTCTCTATAGAGCAGGACCCATTTTCTCTCCTTTAAATGCAGCCTTTGTAAATTTCTGTTTTCCAGGTAATTTCAGCTCAATTTTGTGCTATCCCTCTTCTCTCTATATATTGTTCCTGCCTACGTTCCTCTGCCACAATTTTCAGTGCAGGAGCCCTGATTTGTTCTGACAGGTTGAACTGAGCATGTGCGGTGGCCTGGTCTGGCCTCACAGAAAAGAGAAGCAAATGTTTCAAACAAACCTGGATAAACCGGAGTTGTGGTTGAAGACATCTTGGACTGTGTCAACACATGGGTCAATCTTCACATGAAAGGAGTCTTTGGACACCAGAAGTGATGAGTTTCACCTGTCCGGCAGCAGCATCATCAGAGTTCTGAGTAAAATAAACAAAAGGCGGTGGCTCAGAATTGAAGTAAAAGTACATCTCAGTATGGATCAAACTGTTGATGATGCAGGGCAGAACCAAGAAGAAATAACTGCCTAGCACTAAAGATTTCACCAACACAATAAAAATAAATAAATTAGGATCTTGTCTCTTATTCCTTCACTTTAACCAGAATATACCTGTTTTTCTACATAAGAATATGGAGTGACCTTACTGCAATTAAGCTGACCCTGGTAGACAGGCTGTGTTCCCCCAACAAACTGATAAGGGGATGTGTTCATGTGTGTATGCAAGTGTGTGTAAGTGAATGAAAACACGTGCAGACTGAGAATATAAGAGACCGGGGGAGAGACTGAGAGCCAGACAGGAGACGCAGTGAATTGGGATTTTGACAGGGTTTCTCTCTCACATCCCATCACAGGGACGACCAAGTCTTCTCTGTCGATCAGGTTGCCATGGCAACTGTGCTAGAGTTGAATAGTGAGACACATTCTCTAGACATTTCTCTGTGGGATAAGATCTCCACAGTTACATGCAGACAATGTCTTGTACAGCAGGTACTAACACAGATAAACTCTCTCTCTCTCTCTCTCTCACACACACACACACACACACACACACACACACACACACACACACACACACACTGCGTAATTGTTGTAAAATATGGTTACAAATGAAACCACAAATATACTTAAATATACTACAACTGTGGTCCAGGGGCCAGTTTTGATCCATTGTGCATGTCCTTAGTATATATTCTAGAGCCCAAATGGTATATCAGTCAATCAATATGTTATATTTATATTTATATATTTATATGCATTATGTTTTTTTTTTTTACTTAAAGTTATTTATAATCATAAAGATACCTGTTACAGTTTACTGTTTCAATGCCCTGAAATCATTTTGGACAAGTTTTTAACTGTAAAATATCCTGCCTTCATTATACTGTATATGTCAGTCACTAGAGTTAATCATCATTGCAAAAATGGGTGTTTATGTATATATTCTAGATTTTATATTGTGTGCAAAAAATATTGGCCAATAATCTGATTTTTTTACTCCCTAATATTAGTATCAGCACCAAAAATCAAATCAAATCGGTCAGGCCCTTATTTATGCAATCCAAAAAAAATCTGCAATCAAATAACATGATTGTCATAGAATTCATTTTGAAGCTATTTTGATGAATGTAATAGCTTCTCATATGTGAAAATGTGTGTGTGTTTTTTTTTTTTTTACTCTTCTATGATATTAAGTTAAATATATTTGGGTATGAGACTGTCAGACAAAACAAGCAAGCTTCACCTGGGGCTCTGGGAAAACGTAAGGTCATTTTACAATATTTTAAGTTTTTACCAATATTATCAGCAATTGATAATTAAAAAAAAAAAAATTTTGGTTGCTGCATATGATAGATCACGTTTTAGTAGACTAAATGAATAAAATCTAATTGTACACTTCACATTTTCTTGACTGAATAATGAAGTTTGTAAACGGCCTTTCTGCTGTTATGGAAAAAAAAACATAGTGAGCAGATTTGCCAACAGGCCCAGCAGGTCCTGTCTCCCCCTGCGCACACACATGAACACACACACACACACACCCATTGCCTCTAGGCGTTGTCAAACATGCATGCCATGCGTACCGACCACAACAGTAAACTGGGGTCGGACACGCAGCATTCATAAAGAACTGTATGAATACTTTGCAATAAAATAGCCTTTCTGCGCGCTGGTAAGAGAAGAGGATCGTCACACGGATCAGGTACAGTTTGCATGCTCTCGGGCCAAGTTTGGTCTCATACGCTGAAACAAACATTTGGAAAAATCAATGAACGGGCCTTGTTATGCAACGCTATTGAGCTGCACGTCAAAATGTTGTGGTTTGCCGGAGGAAATTACTTTCCCGGACCGTGTGGATTAATTATTAACCACAAGGGGGTTGGGTGAGGGGCTGGAGGGGCTGGTCAGGTGTATGAATCAGCCCAATTAGTCAAATAAAGCATGCAGTTACACATGGTGTTTAAATCCCAATTCAGCTATTCTGCTTCACCAAGGCGTGTGTAAATATTAAGCCAGAAAAAACAGTATGTAACATTACGGTTTAAGGGCAGCTGATAATTTTCTGTTTGCTGAAATGTGGCTTTGTGTTTTGCATGTAGCTAGACTGTCTAGCACCTGATTGTGACACCTTGCATGATCCTCGTTTTAACGTTTGAGACTTAGATTAACAGACAGCTTAATTTGTGCGTTATTTTCTGAAATGTAGCAATATAATGTGACCCAAAGGTAACTTGACCACACTTACCACTGTTTAAAATATATTTCCAGATTTAAAGAATACTTCTATCCAGCTGGAACAAATACATTCCATTTTCTGGGCGATATTGAAGATTTATGACAAGTTTCCCGACTCTTCTCGAACGACTAACGGCCAAACGGCAAGGCTAGCAGGAAGTGACGCATTTCTTTTTTTTTGATTTAGTCTTTCTCTTGTTGTTGTAGAGGGCGAGACAAAAATGAAAAAAAAACAACCTTTAAGAATAATTTGTATTAAAGAAAATTATATAACGCTAAATTAAATCGATACATTGACCTGATAATAAAAAAGTGGATGCATAATGCGGAACAGGAGATAACAGTTATGTCACTTCCGGCGGCCATCTTTGATTGGCGGAGCAAAACGAGAGTCTTTGGCAAAAACGGTCGCAAGTTTTGAAAGGAGTTTAATTTTTTCTTAATTGTGCAGGAGTCAGAAAATATTTGTTTTTTTTACCTGAACAGAAGACTTTTCAAAGAATCAAAAGTCGGTCCAAACAGAGGTAAGGCAGTTTATCTTTGAGGAAAAAAGGCTGAGATTCAAATGTAAACACTGATGCAAGTTATCTTAGCTAGCTGACTCTGCATGAGAGACCTAACTTAACTTACTAAGTTAGCTAGATGCTAGACAGTGCCTAAATAACATTTTTAAAATCTAAAGTATAGGTTATAATTTCACCACATTCATATTTTATATTTATACAGTTAGCTGCTGCAACATTTGGTCGACTGGGAGAAAGTTGCCAACATATTTTGAGTAAAAGAAGAATCTTTGGGTGTTAGATTGTTGGATTAAAAATGCTAACGTTATATGAAGTCCTCACTTTGGGCTCTGGGAAATTGTGAGAATTGTTAGCTATTGCAAGCTACAAATTAGGGCCTGACCAACACTGGATTTTTGGGGCCTATGCCAATTATGATATTAGGGAGGAAAAATAATTCCGATGATACATTGGCTAATATTCTTCATACAGAATATAGCCTTAGATATACATGAACACACATTTTTGCAGTGATCCCTGAAAAAGTTGTTAACAATTGTGACAAAAATAATGGAGATAGGATGTTTTACAGTTTAATAATAAGCTTTATTGTCCAAAATGATGTCAGGGCACCGAAACAATAAACGTTCACAGGTATTTTTTAACAATTATAAATAACTCTGAACACAAAAAACGTAAGTAGAGCAAATCTATGTATGTATTAAACCTGAGTTAAGAAAAATGATCAAATTTCCATAGAATAGAAAACTAACAAAAACAGGCATTATGTTAAAAAAGTTTTCGTATTGGACAGCATATATGGTGATATCAATATAGACAAATATAGCTCTGAGCAGCAAATATTGAGCCGGTAATACTGGTTGATGGATATATCAGTTGTGTTCTACTACAAATACAGTTAGCAATAAACTATGGCTGAGCATGTAAAGATGGTAGGATGCTGATCAGTTGCAGGAAAATCATTTGACCCAACCCAGCACTGTGGATACACCTAGGCCCTTCATGTAGGCCATAAAACCATTGCTGTCATCGCACTAATAATAGTATCAGCAAAAAGTATAAAATGGACTAAACCTGGCAAAGTAAAGAAGCAGTCAGTGTGGGCATTTTCTAGGTTCTAGCATTTTCTCATTGTAGGGCTAAAACCTCTTGTGGGAGAATTTAGCGACTATAGATCCATTTTATTTGCCAGCTTTAATAATCTCAGCACATGTGAACCTTGAAATTCAAAGTAAACCCAGCCCTGTGTGGTAAATGATATCATAGCTACAAACCCATGATAGTGAATAATATCCCCAAATGAATTTACGGGAAATGATGTACTTCCCTCAAACCTGGCCTGTGTATTTTTGGTGTGAAGTAATATTCCCGTAACCATGGAAACCATGTGCAGGACAGCTCACATCCTAGAAATGAAGAAAAGGAAACTAAAAATCCTTTAGTTTCCTAGGAAATGAAACCGTAAACTGGCATTTCTGTGGTAACTGGGATTATCCTCTTTTATCACACCTGCCTCAGTAATGGAATTGGAAGAGGAGGTTAACGCCAGTTCTCTGGTACATGTTTGCTGATGCCACTTAATCTGAACTCATTAGTAAGAAGAACTTCATTACAATTTGACTTGAATGATGTATACACATTGATTGCACTTTACAGATATATTTTACCATCACGTTTTACCTATTGTGTCCAGTCTGAGTTGTTTTAGTGAAATGATTGGATGTTGAAATACTGCTATCTAACCATAGCCTTTTACATATAATTGTAGTCAAAGATAAGTTTTTGTAATTGAATTTTGCACATGCCAGGTCCAGGAAATGAATTCAGATTGCAAAACCAGGAAGACTGGGAATGTGTTTGCCATTTAGTGCTTGACTGCAAAAAAATTTGCTGTAGGTTTTAAACAGTATGTACAATCGCATAATTTTCATATATTGCAAAGATAGGCTTGTTGTTGTGAATGCAGTTTACAGTGTGACCACAAGTAATGGGTCCTTATTTAAAACCTTTTACATGAATTCCATTTGTATAACAATGGTTTCTGATCAGTCTTCAGGGTTTTTATGAGAGCTAAGGGGGTGCTTTTGGGGTTACAAGCCACACAATTGGGTCCTGACATAAGCCATGAAATCATGGAACCCCTGATGATACAATAAACAAAATGGAGACAGTCTAGCAGCTAGTTAAAGTGTATTACACAATATTGCAATCCGGCACGTGAAAGGGGAGTGCAGAGAGAAGGTTACACAAGACTGATATGCTTGTGTCTTGTGTGTTTGTTGTCTGAAACAGCTAATTAATTATGTTTTGACATCAGTGTACTCCAGTCAGTTCATTCAGGTCGATTGGCCAAGCTCATGAGGCTTGGTACAATTGAAAAAAAATTAGCATTTGTTTGTAAAATTAATGAGTTTGATTAATTGCAGTATGTTTTGTAAGAACTGTGGTGTTGATGCCTAGGGAAGATTGGATCAAAATATCAGAGGCCTCAGCATGTGGGTATATTTGTGTCCAATCAGAAAATTGATGTGTTGTGCTTCATTTTGCTAGTTAAACTGAACAGGTGTTGTTGCATGTGATGATTCACATGGAGCTACACCTGAGTTCTGGGTCTGGCTTCCATTCCAGCACTTCCGTCCTGTATCAGTGGTGGTCCTGGCATGGATCAGCCACAATCTGAGTCATTTTCACCATGTGCTCACTCTTCAGTAGTTCATTTTAGGTTTCTTAAAAATAGGTGTGTTGATGTTAGTTAAGTCAGATACTCTAAGAAAAAACTGACGCAGCTTTGTATTTATTCAAACAAATTTCATTAGATTCAATTCAATGAAAGGATAGGTTTGCAGTTTTTGAAGTCTGTCTTAAAACAGTAGTCAGGTGCCCATGTGAACACTGCCACAGGTTCTTCTTGCTGTGATCATTTGTCCTTTTCATACTGGCCAATAAGAGATCCCTTCCTAATTGTGCACTTTACATGTAAATGATAGGGTACAAAATATGCAGCCCTCTTTCTCTGCAAAAATTCATTTCACAGTTTATCTGAAGTTAATATGCTGTTTTAGTTGTCTAAGTTAGACAAATCAAATGGATATCTTCTAAGGTTATTGTGTTTTTAGTACAATGTATCCCTGACCACTGTTGTAAGACAGGCTTGAAAAATTGTGGACCTTTCCTTTAACACAGTGACATTAGACATTTAACAGTTGTCTGTAAACAAAAGCTCTGTGCCGATATTAGACGCAGCTCTGGGCTTGGGGGTATCGTGTTGGGACAGCTATAATATCCCAGAGGCCTACTGCAAGTGTGAGTGTTGGAGCAGAGTGAGTTCAAGTAGAGGTTTGTGATATGTGGGAAAAGCTGTGGGGGAGAGAAGCGATTGCCAAGTTTGAGAGTGATGAGTGAGGGATGAGGTTTCAGTTTTAGGTGGACTTTGCCTGGGAATTCAGCCTGGGAAAGTTTCCCATTTCTGTTTCCTGTGTTGAGCTGTGAAAACCCTCAAATGCAGCATTATCAGACAATGGATTCAAGGCTCTCCCCATGAACCCAGTACTGTCCCTCTTGCACATGGAAAAATGACGAAAAAAGGTTTCAAATAAAGAAGCAGAGCTGCAGGTGCCAGGAAGATTTTTAATGCAATATAAAACAAGTATTCTACATTTACCTTTTTAAGTTTTTGCAGTCCATTTAACATTATCTATGACCACTGTGAAACATATTCAACTGTAGTTTTTCTTACGGCTGGTGGGAAAGAGACATGCAATGAGCATAACCTGTTCAGACCTGTTGAGGTTTTACCAGTTGGAATGGCCAAGAAAAACAAATAAGTTAAACAGCAGAATATGAAATTTTACTTCTTCTTTGTGTCATTCCTTTGCTAGGTTTGCTTGACAAAAACATTTAAGATGCAAAAATTACAACAATTTGATAAACATGCAAACAAATGAACCTGTTACCAAGGATTGATTGATTTTGGTATTCATAAATTAATGAGAAACATCACTGTGAAAGGGATGTGCCTTACAGCAAGACAGTTAGTGCAATAGCCTTTTGTGTCAGGACTGGGTGATATATGCGTATTACATTGATACTGTGATATGAGACTATATGCCATCTTAGATTTTGGGTGATATTGTATGGTGATATGGCCTAAGTGTTGTCATTTCCTTGTTTCTAAAGGCTGCATTACATTACAGTGATGTAAACTTCTGAATTTACCAGGCTGTCTGTGTTAGTTGCCTTTACACGCTTAGTCAGTGTATCCATATTATTGATGGTTGTAATCAAAAATCTCATTGTGTTAATATTTTGTGAAAGTACCTGCAACATAGCTGCAATACCAATAGAGGTATTTCGTTAAAAAAATTGTTTTATTTGAATTTGCCCATACCACCAAGCCCTACTTTATATTGTTGGGTAGTATCTACAGCAATGCATCATCATATTCTAAAAGATCTTCTCTTAGAGAATTTATGCTATGCTATTTTAGGGAAAATGTGCATATAAAATATTGAAATTCCTTGAAAATTTTAGCTCATAGAAATAGATATGGAAGTAAGACTGTATCCTCAGCTGACTTGCATGGTTAAACAGAGAAAGTGTTGTTGTTGCTGTTGGAGAAGGAGTGAGTCATTCATGCTGCATCTGCCGTGGATTGTTGATGGGGGAAGCCTTTACGTGTGGTAGTGAGGAGGAGCAGAATATCAGTCATTCAGGCCTGTCTGCATGCTTGGGAAAACACCAGCCATTTGTCCCACAAACCCGTCAGCTGTGTCATAATTTATCTGCACATTTTGTTTTAGGTATAAAACATGAGGGGTTTTCTAAAGACACAAACAAGTCACCTTGTTCAAGTAGCCAGTCTACCAGTTATCTGGTTAGTCAGTCAGTGTAGATAAGAAATAATCTGTCATCCTGAGATGTTTAGTCTAATCAGGTTAAATGTTTTTTGGATTTGCAGATCACAATTGGACTTGAAGAAAAAGCACAGAGGTAGGCATTGAGCACGACTACAAACACACCATTGAGGTAAAAAATTACATATTTTGCCAGTATAAAATATGTATTAGAAGTGTAGTAGTTGTGCATCTGTCAGCATCGCAGAGGCTGCTCATTTTGAGGCAGAGAGGTTTACCGGAAGTGTGTGTGTGTGAGGGATTTGGGTGAGCTGTGCGTGCGTGGGTGAGCTGCAGCTTTCTGTGAGGGAAAGAGGAGAACATATGCTTTATTATTTGACGCTCAAGAGATGGTATGAAACGAGTCAGCGATGAGTAAGAAAGAGCAAGACATGCTGTGCCTTCTGGGTAGAAGTGCTTGTGCATGTATGTGTATGTACATGCACAGTGATAAGATTGTGTTTTTTATA
>JAJHUR010087127.1:0-38826 GCA_027495735.1 Lutjanus campechanus | reverse complement strand
TGTTATTATGAACAATTATAAGATGCTCATGAGGATTTTATTAATGTTCTTAAGCATCAACAAACAAATTAACAAGTTTCTTATAAGTTATTATAAATCTGTTATAGTCTGTTATTAACATAATATAATGAGACTATTAATACATTATATAGTCTTATAAAGGCATACTAATGTTAATAAGCATCTTATACACACTTATAAGGGCCTTATTACCTATTAATAAATGCTTATTACAAGGACCTTAATATAAAGCGTTACCCATTTTTTTTAGTTTAAGCGTCTGCTATATTTAGAATATTTACACCGCTCTACCTTGCTCACCTACCTCTAACTCTTTCCAGCTTAAAGGGTTTAAATAAGAACAATAATTTCATGTGTTACAAGTTTTAAAGTTAACATACAGACATAAATACCAGCCTGTCTGGGCTGCTTCCTGCTGCAGTCTTGCTGCCCAAATTCCACTGCCATGCGAGACAGCTGGATTCATGGTCGTGCAAGATCACATGAGACTAGTGACCATGGTGGAAATAGTATTGCCAAATTTCTATCTGTGGACACAGAGTCATATTGCCCAACCTTACTCTGCAGCCCACTAGATGGCGCTCTCAGCATCATCTTCAGCATCACAGACAGCTAACGACAAGCTGTTAACGGCTGTTAACGAGTTGAGCGCCTGTAAAGCGGTGGATAAACCGTTCATACACGTCTCTGGAATAAACACACACTTAAATTCTTCACAATAAAAGTCCCATGTTGTCTCGTTATTTAAATGTTCACATGTTAACATGACTCTGACACAGCTGAAAATGAATATAAAACGGTAAAATAATGCAGATACATGAAATAACAAACAGCGACAGAGGAGAAAAACTACATTTCAAAGTGAAGAGTTTTTCAGAAGCTACAAAAATACTGAGAGTTGAACATTAGTGTGTTCAAGGGGAGAAAGAAGGGTCGTCACAGGTTGGCTGCGGTTGGCGAGATGTCGCCACAGCCCGCTTGGAAGAGGGTCCGGTTCGCTTTGACCCCTCTCCAGAGTAGGTCCATTTCGGGCGTGGCTCCGCATTCTGAAAGTGATAATGGAAAAGCAGTTTAGCCCAGTATGGTTTGGCTAGGTGCTGCCAAAAGTGTCGGTAGAAAAGGCCCATAATGAGGATCATGACATTAATCTTTATACCAAGCAACAATGCTCAAAACTAATACTAATAAAGGAGACCTAGTATGATGAAATCTGTATATTTCAACAATCATTATAATAAAATATGCAAGATAGAACAAGTATACAACAAATGAATCTGAATCTTCCAGGCTATTTTTTTCTTTTGTTGTGAGATTAATTCATATGCAATCTCAACTGTAGCTTCATCTGTAAAATTTCCTCTGGCTGTGTCTTCTCGCTGAGCCACAAGGGGTTGCGAGCAAAGTTCTCTCCAAAGCTGCCACTTTCACATTATGAGTTCATGCTTATATTAAAGAATCATCAGACATTGGCAAGTCATGCCCTCAATCGATAATTATGCAAACACAGGCCTAATCAATATGTGAAATATAAAATAAGGACAAATGATAATATGGAGATGGAGCACATCTCATTTCTTCCCCAGTCAGATGAATATGTTTGAATAGCAAACATTTGAATAGCAAAGCATCCATTTTGCTTTTATGTGATGGGGCTTTGCATTTTAGTTGGCACATGGTTCAATATTTGAACAGAGAAAAAAGTTTTAAAAATTATATTGCTCGGAGTGATAGTGGTAGTAATAAAGAAGTTATTGACCAAATGATATTGATCGACAGCTCCTCGGGCAAAACGAGCCGACCTTGGTCTCCCTCTGTGCCTTGCCCTCCCTCCGCCTGCCTCCCCTCTACTCTCCTCCCCGGAATTCAATAATATATTATTTTACACAGTTTAAAGCTGGACAACAAATAGCTGCACAGCACAAGGTGAGGAATTACTGGTCAATTTTTCATGGCTATTTGCCTGTAGGAATTTGGCAAGGGTGTGTGAGGGTGATTAAAATCAAGACTCCAGTCAAGGCTTGATTAGGAGTTGCCATTCAACAGAAGGCACAGCAGAAAAAGAATGAGAGGGAGAGAAAGGGAAGGAAAAAGGTTAGTCGGAAGAAAGGAGAAACCAGAGGCGATGTGTTCCTTCCTCTGCTCGGCATAAATCAGATAATGACCTTGAAGTCTTTGCAGGAGAGAGGCAGCGGTAACTACATCCAAGCTCCGTCCCCTGGTTTATTCACAAGGTCAGAGGAGGGAAACAATGGCCATTGATTTGGCCCTGAAGAGGCAGGGAGAAAAGACCTAGGTGACTGTCACATTACACTCTTAAAAAACACACTTTAGAACAGCTCCATTTCTGTAAAGTTACACTGCTGTCAAAATGGTCGTAGTTTGGTTGTGTTGGCTAGTAGCACTGTATATTAGGGGAGAGCAAAGTATAGTGGGGACGGTTGTAACACAGACCATTTCTCTTTTATCAGAGAATTGAGGAACATACCGCAAAGTCCACACAAAGTTCACCACGTCATTGAGTTCACAGGAGAAAATCAACCAAAGTTAGAGTAGCAAAACTGATGTTTGCCTTCAAAATTAAAAAATGCAAAACAGGTGTATTCTGTTTTAAAGTAATGCTTATTTGCTGAAGACTTTAAATGTATTTCATCTGTTATATTTAAGCTAAGGTTTAATTTATCAAGCAAGCCTAACTTTGGTGCTTGCCAGGCTGACGGCAACAGGGGAAGGACAAAAGTAACATGGTCCTTTTGTGTTGTGATTATTAAACATGTATTTTTTGCTCATTATATTTGTAAGACATGGTTGAGGAAGACTGACAGGGGTCTTGACAGTCCAGATGTGCATGCTAGAGCCTGGGTGTGTTCTAGATAAAACCCTTGGAATATAAAAAGGTTCTCAGTAGTACCCCCTGAGTGGGTGTTTGTTAGCATGCTGAAAAAGGGTTCTTCAGAAGCAAATGGTTCTTTCCAACTTGTCAAAGAGTTTATCACAGGTTAATTGTAAGACTACGGGATCCATTAAGAACCTTTTTCATCCAGAACCCTTTGAAAGAAACAGTTCTTCAAGGATTGTTGAATTCTTGGTAAAACTGCCCTGGGTGGGTTCTCATAAATTGGACAGATTCTGGATAGAGCTCCCAGAGAATGTTCTGAATGGAACCATTGCACCATGGAGAGGGAACAAGGGAAGGGAACAAACCAAAGAACTCTTTATGGTTCTAGTTACCGGTATCTCTAATAGTGTATGGGCATTCATCTTTGCTAAATATGGATTTCAAAAACCTTTGAAGACCTTTTTCTTCCAAAAAAAAAAGTTCTTTGGGTTCTTAATGGAACACTTAGACTCTATAAGAGAGGCTCACTGTGAGGCAGCTAGTTAAACCACAAGGTCTTGTTTTCTATTTCCAGTACAGTACATGATGAGTAATAAGCAATGTGTAATTACTTCTATTTTAAAATAACCTGCCCAACACTGATTAGCACAGATATACAGGACAAAAATAACCTGCAGGGCCTCTTCTATTAGGACTCCACTGAGCAGGTGAAGTAAAGCCTGATTACTAGTGGCAGAGAGAATAAGTGAGGAATCAAAAAAGCGAGGGAGCATCAGCTCATCGGTAAAGCGTGCTATCACCCTCACCTCACTTATCCTGTGTGAACACGATCGTCTTGTTCGTTTGCATGTCAGAGATGCTGATGGAGAAAGAGATGGCAGTTATGCTCAGTAAAATATTCATTCTGCTTGCAGGCCAGCCAAGTGAAACATCCAGCTACTTGGCAGACATGGAATCTGAAAAAAAAGAGAGGGTGGTGGGGAGGGGGGAGCATCCATTATTGAAGTGCCAGGATGTTATCAATTCATACAAGGTCAATATGGAAGATTTCAATTTGTGCTTGTGTCAAGACAAAGATTTCACCGTGTTTGGCTCGCGCTCTCTTTCTCTCTTCCTTTCTACCTTTTCTCGCTCTGTCACAGTTCTTAATAGACTCACAACTCTACAGCACACTGTGTGTTACATTGTCTTGGTTTTGTTCTTGTTCTGCATTGCAAGTCTTCTGAAGCTTGGGTGCATGATGGTACAAGATATGACTTTACCTCTGGCAACTTAAAATTCAGCCCACAAGTCTGTTTCCCCTGCAACACACACAGAGAAGGACAGATTTGCACAGTGTTTGCCGTGGGAGAGCTCCTCATTTACATCAATTATGGATAGTCAACTTCCATCCTCGTGGCCCGGCGCTGCATATTTCATGGAGAGGAGGGTATTTTATGAGTTAATGTGTCCAGTTGACATGCCTCTGAAAGCACTGGCCTGTCCCTTACACCGTGTGCAGGACTGGGGAGAGCACGCAAACACAAATCTTGTGAACCTCTGTGTGTGTGTGTGTGTGTGTGTGGGTGTGGGTGTGTGTGATGAGTGTGTGTGTGAGAGTGCCCACTCAACCTCTTCCCCAGCCACATCATGCATCCTGCACAAATGTGTCTTGTGACCTCAGTTTCTGCTACAGGAAGGCAGCGACACTACGAGAGCGTCTACACGGTTTGGAAACAGCCCTCAAGAATAGCCTTTTCTGCACTCATAGAAATAAGGGTTCCTGAAGGGCTGGGGTTCTATCCAAATCCATTTGCTTCTGAGGAACCCTTTTTTGAAGATAGGGTTAGTCGAGGGTTCTCTGTAAGACTGTGGGGTTACCCTTTTTAGAAGAAAGAGTTCTTTAAAGATTGATGAAATCCTTTCATCAGGAGTTATTTGTACTATAACATAAAAGGGTTTTTGGTAGAACCCCACTGGGTGGGTTCCAGTTGAAGCCCTTGGAATATAAAAAAGGTTCTGGGTAGACCCCCTTCTGTGTGGTTTCTTGTTAGCAGCCTTAGAAGGTGGAAAGATTCTGGATGGAACCCTCAGAAAGGGTGCTGGGTGAAACCATTGCACCAAAGAAGGGTTCTCCTTTGATTACTCTAATAGAAAGTTCTGGGTGAAACCTTTCACAGATGGTTCTAGGTAGAACCCTTTATGTTGGTTTTAAGGTACAACTCCCTGAAAAGGTTCCAAGTGGAACTTTAATAAAATGTTTTACTTCTTTGTATGATTACGGGTTCCATTAAGAACACTGTAGACAAGAACAAGAGAAAAGAACACTGCAGAACCCCTGGGTGGGTTATAGATAAAACTCTTCAAACATAAAAGGGTTCTTGGTAAACTCTCATTGGGTGGGTTCTAATTAAAACCACTGGAATATAAACAGGTTCTCGGTAAAAGCTCCTGATTGGGTTTTAGATACAGCCCTTGGAATAACAAAGGGTTTGCAGTAGAACCCCCTGGGTGGGCTGTAGATAAACCCCTTGCAATATAAAAGGGTGCTTGTTAGAACCCCCCTGGGTGGGTTCTAGAAGAAACCTTTGGAATATGAAATCGTTTTTACTAGAAGCCCCTGGGTGGGTTCTTGTTAGCACCCTTAGAATGTGGAAAGATTTGGATGGATGCCCGAGTGAGGGTTCTGGATGGAACTATTACACCAGAGAAGGGTTCTCCTTTTCATGCTCTAACAGGGGGTTGTGGGTAAAAGCTTTCATTGATGGCTTTTGGTATTAACCTTTTATGCTGGGTTTTGGATAGAACTCTCTGAAAGGGTTCCAAGTGGAACCTTTTTAAAAGCTTCAAGCATCCTGAGACAGTGGACAGCACCTTTATTTCTCAGAGTGTCTGTTTTTGCTTGTTTGTAAGTTGGTAAATTCGTGAAAAAGAAAAACAGGTAAACAGCGTTTCTCAGAGTGTGTGGGAGACTTAAATGTGGAATTAGAAACACGATGGCACCGACACGTAACATCCGATGCAACTTTTTAACCCTTTTTCAGAGAGGCCTGTAAACAAAGCTGATAACAGCACTCATTATGCCTGCTCTCCCCTCCACCGCTCTTACTCCTTCTCACTTTTTCATCACCCCCCCACCCTCCAACCCATCCAACCAACCATGATCTCCCCCCACCACCCTCTCCACCACTATTTCTCTCCTCGCCCTCTTGCCAGCCTGTTGGGGAGGTGTTACCAGCAGCTGGTGCCTTTGCATAATGTGCGGGGTGTTTATGTGCGTTTTTCATCTTTCTCCGTGTGTGTGTGTGTGTGTGTGTGTGTGTGTGTGTGTGTGTGTGTGTGTGTGTGTGTCAGACAGACACGGAGAGAGAATGTGGGAAAGAACGGAGGCTGTTCTCGGATGGTACAAATTGCTTTTTTGACCCGGTAATTAGTGGCAGAAGACACTCTGAAGGAGCCGGTGATGAAGCTCCCGTGGCCGGATTTCAACATGGACGCATAAATTATCATTTATGGAGCACTAATGGCCTGTTGAGCTGTCCTCTTAGACCTCGCTCGTCCACAGCCCAGCCTGGTCATCTTTTATGCGTAAGCTCCATGGCGTGAACGCTAACTATGACATGAAAGAATGCCAGCTCTCCTCCCATCCCCTCTGCTTTCTCCTTTCTCCTCTCTTCTTCTGTCGTCTACTTTTTCTTCCTGTCTCATCCCCTCCGCTCTTTCCTACAGTCTTCTTCTCTCCTCTCCTTCTGTAGCATGAATGCTTTAAAGGGCCAGGGTCAGATTTCAGAGGATCTACTAGCAGAATAAGGCAGAAATACAATATAATATTCATGAGTATGTTTACTTTGATTTTTAAAAGCCTGAACATAAGAATAATTGTTTTCATTCCCTTAGAATGAGCCGTTTCTATGTACAGATGGCACAGGTCCTCTTCCATGGATGCTGCTGAACTGTTGAACCCATACTTGCCAACCCTGAGACCTCAAAAATAGAAAGGATTTTGAAACTAAATTGGAGGTCTGAGGATTCTCCACTGAAAAAGTTGAGTTTCATAGACATTGTTTCCTGGATTTTGGTGATTTTTTTTGAAAGAAGCAACAAATTTTGCAAAGAGATGCCTGCAGATGACTTAATTATTTGCTATAAAACACAACAGGGCCACTGCATTTTACTTTACTACTGGTCTAATTTCAAAATTGATCAGAATTACGCCAAAATTAACATTTTCTAAGGGTATGTTAATTAGGCTGCTCTTCGAAAAAATGTGCACCTTTCCTTTAAAACTTTACGTTAAAAATAAGGTGTGAAAATTGACTGAAGAAATACGTGAGCACTGTGACCCCGGGAGGACATACTGGCTTTAGATACGCTGTTTTCCTACAGGCTTGAAATGGGTAAAAAACAAGGTGTGTGCAATCTACAAGCTACTGCTAGATGCCAATAAATCCTTTGCACTGGTCCTGTGAAAGGTACCAAAATACGTAATGATTATTAATAAGCTTCATATGGATGCAACATAAGAAATCTGTACAAAATTTTACTTTCACCTCATCAGGCGGCACCACACTTAAAAAAAGAAATTGACTGATAATTAATTCAGTCTAAATTCTGTAGTTTCCAATTGAACTCTCGTAATAATAACTTTATTAGTATAGCACCTTTAAAGTCTTTGCACCTTTACAAAGTACTTTTGCAGGATACCCAGGAAGTAATATAACAGAAAGCCAAACAGTGAGGCTAAACAAAAGACAAAGTTAAGCTAAACAGTTTTAGTAGTTTTTAAACTACTAACAGGACATATAAATGAATGAATAAATGCAATCAAGATTAATTGAGGACCACTGTAAGTCAGTGGATAAAAATTTTAACACTAACCAGTGGAAATTAACTTAAATTACCACTCATCTAGGTATCAACCCCCAGTCACAGGACAAAGCTAAGTTTCAGCTGGTGGTTCAGACAGCCAGGGGAGAAGTTGCTCTGGAGGGGTAGAGAAGCTGTGTCGATTCTCATGTGGGCCAGTTTTTGGGCATCTTGGGATGCGCTCCATCCCACATGACAGATTCTAACAGAGGATCTGTCTCTTTCTCTCTCTTACCAGGCCGCAGAATGACATCTTCACTCACCAACACTTGGCTGGCCGAGATGCGGTGGCAGCGTTTGCCTGAAATTGCTGAATTCAAAGTTTGTTCCATTTGTTACTTTTGTTGTGTGGGAGCAGGTTTCTTGCAGAAAGTTTAGGGCCATTATGCCGATCTTTAGGCTCAGGAGCAAAGGTGATATCCAGGTGAACAGCAAGAGGGAACCAAGAGGAGGCCATCAAAAGTGTAAAGTGAGAGCCTATGGGTCCAGTTTCTATTTATCCTGCATCAGTAATAGCTTCTTGCATCAAATTTCCCATTTCCCTGCATTGTTAACTAAAACTCACAATCAATAAAAGTACATTCAGTTTTGCATAACAAACTTATTTCTTTTGTTATTTTTCCCTGTATTAGTCCTTGACTCCCCTTATATATTTCTGTTCCACCTTATCACCTCACTCTTCTCATTTCTTTACCTTTTGCATCCCTTTTCCTCTCACTTCTGTTTTGCTCTGCTCTTTCTTTTCTCCTCTCAAATTAATTTCTGTCTTTGAACCCACACTCATCACAACTTACATTTTCTTCTTTACATTGCTTTTCTTGCTTTTTTTCTCTCGTACTCCGGTCCTTAACCTTTCTTTTCATTCTCTTTCTTTCCTTTCTTTTTTGTGGTTGCACCGCCTGTGACCACAAACCCTTAAGAAGCTGCTCCTACAGATGCAAGGTTAAATTCTCTCTAATACTGCAAGCTTATCCTTTGGATAAACATATTCTCTCTCCCCTTTTTTCAGCTTTTTACAAAGCATATTTATTGCATTACATGCGTGCACATGTGGGTTAACAGAGACAAATGGTGTGTGTGTCTTTTTAATGTAAGTGTGTGTATGTTTCTTGTGTGCTGTACAGTGTTTGACACTCACAGTGGGTGAGGTTTGCCCTTAAAACAGCTGTCATTACAGAACAGAGTAGAAAGGAATGCAATTAGACACGTCAGCTCTGCGATCCATCACTGGTTATTATGGCTTCCACAAGGTGAGGAAAGGAGAGAATGGCCCATAGACACTGCAAGGAACACACACACATACACACACTTGTGGGCCGCTGTGTCCGACAGCTTTGTGACCAAAAATGAAAACACAGATGCGCTCATAAGCAGGAAAACAAGTAAGCAAGTCTGCTTTTACTCACCAACAGTGTCCAACAATCTGACACTGGAGAAACTATCTTCTCTCTGTTTGGCTGGCGTGAAGTCTCGACCAGTTAATATGGCGCCAACGGAGGAGGTAGACATGATTTGTTTTGCTCAAGGACATTTGGAAAGATTTGGTTGTATGGAAAATCAAACTTAAATCATGGTATTAGGGAGCATAATCAGTTGAAGTGTTGGACCCACACTGATTTTAAAGTGTAACTGCATCCCTGGTCTGAGCCTTCACGCCCACTGGAGGTCTGCTAGGCAGCAGTTAACCTAAACCCTAAAGTTTCTGTGTTGTTTCTGTGTTGTAGCTAGCTGAGCTAACGCTAACGGCTCAGAGAGGCTGCTCTCTCCGCCATGTGTGTGTGTTTGTCTGCAAGGGAGTGTCAGGACATCACCGTAGCCTTGCTGGTTCTCATCTTAGAGGGAAAGAATGCAGTCAGGAGGAGGGCTAAGTGCACGGTTTGCAAAATCTAGCGTTAACTCCTGTGAATGATGAGTCTCGGTCAGATTTCCACTCAAGAGCAGAGGCAGGGGGAAGTGGCCGCCCAACTCTGATTTTTAAAAAAATCTCAATTTCATGACACAGAGAACCCCCAAATGGTCAACTCTATGTCAGCATTGGCTCTGCAGTGCATTTTTAACCCATGAAGTGGGTTCCTTTGCTTTTTGCTCGTATAAACTGGATGATTGTCTCCTGAACATAATTTAGATGAAACAATGTGGGTAAGAAGACTCATGCTTTGATGAACTTGGCACAACAAGTAGGGGAGAACTAGAAAATCACATTTTTGCACTTGTGAATACAAACTACAAAACAGAAGTGTTTTCAGTTTTAAGGATAATGTTTATTTGTTAAATTTTGGCTGTAAATATTTATCATCTGCTAGACATATCAGTGAAGGTTCAATTTATCATGACAGTATCTTTGGTGCTAGACAGAAAACCAACAGAGGTCCCACCAATCCAGATGTGCATGTTACAGCATGTCAGGCTGTTTTATCAGTCAGAGGTGATAATGTATGAAGGTGAGTCTGATGCATAGGACTAATTTTATACAACTTATTGTAGTCATTCGCTTGGAGGACTTACTGAAGTATTAATGAGTGTATATGCTAGAAATATGAAGTACCTTCTTGTTTTGTGGTTGATTTTTCCGATCGGTACTTGTCCTTGGTGAAACTTGGTGTTTCTTTCATCACGACAAAGAGACAAAAGTAACAATGCACAATGTCAAACTGCAGTCCAATTACATTTGACTCATTCATCCAAAATTCAAATGTGGTTATTGTAAATGAATGCATTTCCCTGCCTTCATTTTAAGGGGGAACCACTGCCTTCGATGATTGGTTAAACTGGAGATACTGCCGACCGTTGATATTTGCTTTGTCCCATGCTCGTCTCTGTGAGTTTTCTATGGTCCCATAAAGCTCAAATTCTGTAACTGCTTGGTGATTAGAGTCTTCATGCGGCCAAAAGTGTATGACCGCATGTCTGCCTTATTCAGACTGCACTCATCCACTGTAACAAAACAGTGTGCAAATTCTTGGACTGTATCTGCACCTTGACCCTCTAGGCCCTCTAATTTCGACTCTAACAATTATCACTTAAGAATTATTGAACCGTATTATAAAAGTCTCTCAGTGACCACAAAAGTTCCTTCCTTTTTCAGAACATCAAGCTTAGAGAAGACGGCAGATCAAGACATCCCCTGTAAATATCTGGAAGGCCAAAGTTGACCCAGTAATCTTAACACTTGGTGTAGAGTAGTAAGTAAGGAATTAAACAAAAAAGACAGAGGGAGCCATAATGAAAGCAGGGGGTTCAGAGAGGCCTAATAAAAGTCTCTAGTATTGTTATAAACCGCCTGTTAGCGGAGCCCACCACTTCCTTAAACTGCCTTACTGTGATGAGTTTTCCCGAAAAGGTCTGCGGCTACTCTGCCTTGAAAGCACCCAGATTTTTGCCAGTGTGTGCACTTTTAATTGCACTCCCATCGCTTGCCCCCCAGCCCCTCAAATCTCTCACACATGCTGCCCCTCGCTCACCATTTCTCCATAAGGCCCCCCACTGCTCACTCCTCCCCCTTGTCTCTTTCTCATTCTGTCGTTTTAGCCCTTTCTCTCTATCTGTCCATTCTTCAAAGGGGAACTTCATTCACTTTATTTTAATTTCATAGATAAACCCTGCAGGGAGGAATGGGAGATGGCTGTGTGAGAGGGAGGGAGAAATAAGAAACTGCTTTATTTTAGTGATGGCTCTGTGGTACTGGAGCAAAGCCTTTGATGGTTGGTTACTGGCCAGCCATGGGCAAGGCCTAATAAACAAATGAATAACCCATAAAGGAATGGCATTTCTAGCTGATGTCTGTGCAGACATACAGTGAAAAGATTATTGTAGTTTATTACAACTTGGGTCTCATTTTCATACTTTTGACCCAATTTCCATTGGTTCTGGTTATATGTACTACATATCAAAGGTATTGATCACATCTTGTAACATGGTGACGTTTAACAAAGTTGGATAAAACAAGGAAAAAACAGTCAGGCAATTAGAAAGGTCCATAAGATGTCCAACAGTTTAGCAAGATTATACTGTATAAACCACTGTAAACCTGAGAGTGAGCCACCAAACAAGTCGTTTAATAATTTCTCAGGACAGGAAAAGCATGTGCACACACAGCCATGGTAGACGAGGTGGGTCAAAGTTGAACTACTACTAGATGTTAACAAAGCAGCATTGGTAGTCGACAAGCAGGGATGAGAAAGTGTTGCTTGAGCAGGTCTGAAGATAGGCAGCAACTGCCGTGCTATTATGACAGTGTTATATACCATTATGCAGGTACTAAGTCGCCATAAAGAACATGGATGCCTTTGGTAATTCAAAGTAGTTCTTTCCCATGTTTAGTGTCAATCAGGGGCTCTCTGAAGTACTTTGACTTTAAATGGACTTTAGCCTTGGAGTGTCTTTGTCCAACCTGAATGTCCTTCACAAGGTTTCTGCTGAACCTGCAAGCAAGTATCTGTGTGTGAAAATCCACACCAGTTACTCAAGAAAACCTTCATGTCTCCAAAACGTCAGCATTACAGGAAGCTTTGTTTTTATCTTGACCACCATGTATTATATTTTTGAGCTTGTCCACTGCAGTTTAAAGGTTTTCCGAAGCCTCAAGGGTCATAGATTTCTCTCAGCCCATACCCTTTTATTTAAGTTAAACTTTTTGCAGGTTTTTACACATGACAGCCACTGTCGAAAGTGCATGTGAGTACCGTAAATGTATGTCGCTGTGATGGCTTACAAGCCTGTATATGATGCATCTGTGTGTGTGTGTGTGTGTGTATGTGAGTGTGTCAGCATGCAGGTGTACAGGCTGTGTGAAAGATGAGCCCTGACTATGGGCCGTCCACCTTGCCCTTTGGCTATTTCTGTACCGTGCCTTCCCCGGCGTCGGTTGCGTAATGATCTGGGAGATAGCGATCGCTCTTTGTTTGTTGTCTCTATCAGCCATAACTGGGCCTTGGTGCCAGAAGGTCAAGTGTACAGAATAAGAACAGGCTTACACAACACAGAAAACACAGACACCCCTTTGATGTGAAACAAGGGATGTGTGTGTGTCTCTCAGATTGAGGGCGGTGATTGATTTCAGACAACAGGAATCTAGCTGTGCAGAAGTGGACCAGCAGTATACCATTTCAGTAGCAAGGACTTTGGCTCTTCAACAGTCCAACATCTCTACACAGTGTTTCATCCAAATCCAGGGACAAAACACTGTAGGGTCAAATATAATGAGAGAACCGATAATTAAAAATGTAAATGTATCCCTGTAGGTTCATTTACAAACATGACCTGCAAAATTTAGGAATATAATATTCAAACAAAAATAATTTATTTTAACATTATATATTCATTTAAGTTTTGTAAGATACATCTTATTGTTATTATGCAGAGAATTATGTCTTATTATTGCACTTGGGGAATGTGATTTAGATTGCATGTTAGACCGTGTGCAGGAGTTCTTTTGCAAGTTTATTTGGTCCTCTCATCTCTCTCCCATGCACCTTTTCTCATCAAATAGAAGTGTGAAAAGTAATGTATTTGTTGCAAAGTTTTCTGGAAATGAAGATTTATCTTACAACAAGAAAGAGTAAGGCATGTCGCTGTGCCAGAATGATTTCAGTCACATCTCATGTTATTCTTCAGTGGATGGACTTTTAACTGATCTCAGTGGATGGAACATCACAAATGTTAAGCATATCAACTTAAGAAGAGGAAAACATACTTTATTAATCCCCCTTGGGAGAAATTCTGATCATTTTCACTCCATTGTGACTTTTTTTTTAACACACACATAAGTCTGAATATACACATGCAATTTCTGGGAGAGCGATGGGGCTGGCCAGAATCAGGCTCCCTGTGCATTTGGGTATTTGGTGCCTTGCACCCCAGCGGTGCCCAGGAGGTGAACTGGCACCTCTCCATGCTGCCAGCCCAAACTTCGGTCCGAGCTGGACTTGAACCGCTTCCCAATCCAAGGATCCTTATCGACTGAGCTACTGCTGCCCTCAAATTTATAAGGTGATCGTATGTCAGTGTTGTGTACATATTTTTGTATTACCCTTAAGTGGCCAAACCATCTATAAATGCGATTTTAAAAGTAGTTTTTGCAGTATGTTTCTTGCCCTTGACAAAATTCAAGTTTAGTGTTGGTGTATCAGTATTCACACCTGTTAAGAAGTTTGACAGAGGTAGATTTCAGCGCTTAAAACAGGCGAAAGAACAAACCTGTGTGGGGTCTTGGGTAGAATGCTGCGGGGATAGAGAAAAGACATAAATAAACATCAAACGAAAATGAGATTTACCTGTTTGATCATTAACTTTCTCCAAGTCCTTACCTTCCAACAAGGACCAGCGCTGGAGAGGGGAAAAACAGTGTGAGGAACGAGAGCTGAAGGCAGAATGTCCGCTAGGAATACAAGCAGTGCCTTGCCAAATACAAAAAACAGGCCTCTCTCTCGTCTTTCTTTATCCTCCTATTTTATTCCCTTTGTTACAGGAACTCGTACAGGACTTCAGAGGAGCCTGCAATGAGCACATCAAAGCACGTCGACAGATTGTGGCCCAACGGACACACTCGAAGTGGGCATTAATTTCTTTGTTGAAAATGTAGAAAAGGCAACCACAAAGTGGGGAAATGAAAGCAGTGTCTTTTCTTTTGTTATTTTTGCCTCCTTCCTCTTGTTTCGCTGTTGTTTCAGCATCTTTTTCCTCTCAGAGTTTCCACATGTCGAAGGTGGTGAGGGTCAAGCCGGCACCTTGTTTTTGTCAGATGCTCGTTTGGGGAGGTTTCCGTCCTCCTTTCTGTCTTTCTTTCTTACTTTCTTTCTCACTCTCGCTCTCCCCTCTCGCCGGCTCTTCTGACAAGCTCTCCTTGAGTTCAGCCCACATGGCTCTGGGCGAAAATCAATGCCCATATGTGTCTTCAGCTGCTCTTCACTGTACTGATGAAGGTTAGAAGAGAGAAAGAAAGACAGATGAGCAAAATCCAGAGACTCTAAGACATAGTCCGCTGATTACAGACAAAATATTCATCAAACAGTGCATCTGTTTACCAAAATAATGGATGAATAATTAAATGAGAAATGCTCTCTTGACTCTTTTTTGTTTTTCATTCCTATGTGCCCCAGGTGCCTTTTTTGGCCAGTGATGGATGGGGCGAGGGCAGACTAATTGTGGAAAGTGTCAGTGCAGGAATTAAAGATTATTACCAGAGGATTCAGCCAGGGATTCGTTCAGACCAGCATTCAATGACCATTAGCCTACATAGTGTGTTGCTAAGTTCGCTGACCTTGAATGGTGATTCGCAGACTCGCTATTGATCGCCATCGCTGTGCTTCATTGTTTCTGTGTCATGGCTAAGGCTACTCACTTGTTTAATTGTTTCTCGTTGAATTGTAAAGTAGTGAGTGGGAGGCAATTGAAAGAGGCTTTTAAACGGTTTGTGCTCTAACAAGATACTTTAAGGAAAGGCCAAGGCAAGTGAGAGGGACAGAGCCCTGCTTCATCTTTATTTTGCTTAATTGTTGCACCTTGCATAGAAACCATGACAGGCTTGAACAAATTCTGTGGCCAAAGTGTGTATGAACCCTCACCGTGGCTCAAACGTGGCTTCAAAAGTTGGTTTGCAGTGTCGTTCATGCCGACCCAAAGTTCAAAATTCAGGAATTCAACAGGCATCTGAAAACATTTCGAGAATGATATCTTTCAGAGCAGCCCCACCATCACAGGAACTGGGTGCCATTGGGCCTGGCATAGCCCCTCAGGGCGATGTTTCAGCCCATTCTTCTTCTAGAGTAGCCGGCATTTCACAGCAGCATACTCTTCCTGGTTTTGATGCCTTTTTTGCTCACTGCGCTGACCCTTTTAGAAATTCTGCAGAGACCACAGATACTTCCTTGGACTGTAGATGCTCCCCGGATCTTTCGCTTCACGCCGACCTCTTGGCCTCGTCTCTCCGGTTTTGATCTCCCTTCCCTAGCTCCTCGGCCCCTGGAGGGTGTCAGCGCTGGCTGAAGGGGCTTCCAGGGGGCTTCAAGGGGCCTTTCAATCCTTCATCCAGGTCTTAGTGTTCAAAGACCTTGGCCAGTCATCCAGCTGCACACACACATACGCTTACACACACACGCAGAAGCTTGCACCCACACACATTAGTGTAGAAATGCACACAAGCTGCACTGATAATATAAAGAAGGACGGGAAGACAGAAAAAGAGCCATGAGAGAGAAAAGGAAGTGGTAAAGCGAAAGAGTAAGAGCTGCTCTGAATTTCGGAATGAGATCAAAAAGAACTCCTGTGAGATATGGCCTTAGCACCATCAAAATGAGATTAAAAATGTCAAGTGAGTCCAATGTACAGTATGCGAGTGGAATTCAGTCGATATTCTCCTTCGTATAAACAGAAATAAAGAGACATGCACATTCATTCACATTCTCTGCCCACCCCTC
Source organism: Lutjanus campechanus (assembly GCA_027495735.1). Lineage (NCBI taxonomy): Eukaryota > Metazoa > Chordata > Actinopteri > Lutjaniformes > Lutjanidae > Lutjanus > Lutjanus campechanus. Next base: position 22,710 of record JAJHUR010087127.1, on the reverse strand, counting down.
CTCCTCCTCTGCTTCTCTACAAGGGTCTCAGGGTCACGTCAGAGCAAGATTATCGCCGGTTCATAACGTTATATAAAGCTGCAGTGTTCGCTAATTTAACACTGCCTTCTGGGACCCAAACGGCTGGAGTCTGGATGGAGAAAGCAGATGTGCCTTCCACCAGAGGAAATAGTCGGTGGCCGATCAAGCGTAAAACGCCACAGCTTACCGACAAATTTCATGGCAAAGTGATGGGCAGGGCGGGAGGGGTTGCAGCAGTCGCTACTCTGAGATCTATCAGAAATGTCTATCTGGACCTGTGGACTGCTGGGAGAGTGATTTAGGAGGTGACAGATTGCAAAGTAGAGGGAAAAGAGGGAGTGTGAATGTACATACGTGTGTAAGTGTGCAGAGTGTTTGAGTGCTCTTTGTTGTTTATGATACTGTGCATGTGTTAGGATTTTCTGTGCGAATAGTATACTTCGCAGTCTATGAAGCCGTGTGTGTGTGTGTGTGTGTGTCCTTCAGTGGTTCAGTGGGATAACCGTGTGTGCACAAGGCTTGCGAGGCCTTATCTAGATGTCCTAGTTATCGATTGGGCGACATGGCAGATAAGAAAGGATGAGTACCCCCTCCCACCCATCCACAACTCCCAACGCACCCCACCCCCCCACCCGTCATCCACATATCTACCCCCACCTCACCCCATCTGTATCACGCAGAGCAGGGGGAGGCCTTACTCTGTGTGATACAGATGGGGTGATTTAAAGTACTTTACTGTAGCCTGTTTATATCAGGCCAACCTAATTTTCAAAACGACATCAAATTTTGCATTTGGAACTGATAAGAGTTGAGGTGAGCTTGTTTTTTTTCTAAATCCACACTAGCGACAGTATGGCCATGATGTTCAAGTTATTTTGTTTCCAGGTTGTCCATCCATCCATCCGTCCCAATTTTGAGAACGCAATATCTCAAGAATGCCTTGAGAGAATTTTTTTCAAACAAATTTCGATTTGAACACAAGGATGGAATGCCCGGAGAGAATTTCTTTAATTTTGGTTCCAATGTCCACGTAGACACAAGGATGAACTTGAATCCATCCGTCCTATTCTTAAGAACGCTATTCTTAAGCATGCCTTGAGGGAATTTTTTTCAAACTTCATTAGATTTTGTTGATCAGAGGTCAAAGGTTGAAATCACTCTCATCTCATGCCTGTCCCATTCTTGCAAAAGTGATATCTCAAGAACATTTTTATACCTCATCGCTAGCTACAGCTATAGACATGATTTCTGATTGTCTGTCCATCCGTCCCTTCCTGGTGAACACGATATCTCAAGGGCACCTTTTTTCATACTTGAGAAAAGAATCAAAAAACACAGGATGTGATGTAAAATGGTCCCTTGTGTGAATGGGCAGTGAGCACTTACATGACAGTCGCATTGTTGTTCAGAGTGGCAGACAGTTGACAGATGGGGGTTCTCAAGTGGGTATCCTCCATCTTTCATACTTTGCTGATTAGCCCACAACATCTCCGGAGGGCTCAACGGTGGATTTTGGCATCCCAGAACCACCCATCCCCAACATCTCTTGATGTTACGGTAATGTTCATGGAGCCCAGCAAGGATCTTTCCGCTTGAGCCACATCCACTGGCTGCTTCTTTCAGCTGCCTCTGAGACTCATTTGATGGTCTGACGCAGAGCCTGTCCATGGATTCCGAGGTCCTTCAGCAGTCTGATGTTAAAGGAAGCCACAAATCCTCTGTTTCCCACTTCAATCAGAAAGAGGAAAGGAAGCGGAAACATAATCCGTAAAAACATCCATTTGGACTCAAAGATAATATTAATGGCACACAAATGTTTAATAGGATACAATGATAAAATTATGACATTTTATATCCAAAAGGTCAAAGGTCAACTTAACTGTGACATCATGATGTTGAGCTCTCTATCAGTCCTCTGCAGTCAACTGTAAAAACAGTCTCTAAATGAAAACAGACGTTTCTCATTGGAAACTTTTCACTTGAGTCATGCATGTCAACATAGTGATAACTCCCATTTTACTGAAGATACAATTAATAACGTTTATTAAATTCCTTCACCACATGTATTATGTGAGTGTAGACAGGCTTGGATGTAACTAACAAGTCTAGTTGGCGGAGGCATATAAAAACAAGGTGGTAATTCTAGTTTTCTTCTGTTTTTATTGTATACTGGCCCTTTGTGCAGCCCCTCAGCCCCGGTTGGTGCTTATACTGCTAACACAAGAGCTTTGAGCTCTGCAAAAGTTGCTGGTTCACCAGTTGTCTTTATTTAGACCACTTCTATTAGGTACTAACCACTAGAACATCCAACCAGACCTGCCTTTTTGGAGATGCTCTGACCCTGCAGTCTAGCCATCACAATTGGGCCCTTTACACTCGCCCATTTTTTCTGCTTCCAACACATTGATGTGAAGAACTGACTGTTCACTTACTGCCTAAAGGTTAATTTATGGTTACTGTGGTGTGCAGCGTTCACAGCAAGACTAATCCATGTGTGCCAGTCATCAGCTGTCAGTTTGTCAGTTTGTGCAAATTGAATACTTCCCTAGTAACCAAGTAGCATAACAACCACTGGCCAATCACAGACTTGAAACTGAAAGCGTCGTTTGCGGTGTTTCATATTTTGACCAGAGCAGGGAGCTCTGAGCGCAGACCCTCCACACCACGAACACCGGACACACCAATCCCACCCCTTGACAGGCACCATTTTAATGAGATGATTAGTATTATTTAGTTTACCTGTCAGCGGTTTTAATATTGTTGCTTATCAGTGATTAATCTTTATAGAAAGTCTATGGTCCGGGCAGAATCAGCTTATAGCACATTTACCTCATTATTTGGGCCATGTTTAATATGAATCTGACACTGTAACATTATATATTTATGACAGAAAATAGATCCCCTTTAATGATGCAAACTATGACACAAAGCATCACAAAACTGCACATTATTATAAGTCAGTACACGTGTGACAGAACAATCCACTGATCGTACCCCCTCTCAGCACTGTGCACAGCAGCAGTGCAGCTCTGGATAGAACCACCAATCACTAGTTCCTTGATCAGTCAGGTTGGAAACAGACACATTATCACAGAACAGATGTAGACCAAACCAGTAGAATATGAAAGGTAATGATGTTAGCAACACCTTCTGTCCACTACCTTGTAGCACCAGGCAATGTAATAGGTGTCAATTCCAACTACTTCCATCTTCTTTGAAGAAGCTGTTACACTAGGAACAGGAGTACAGCTGCACCGGGAGTTAGTCATTCTCACACTCAGACACTATCTCTTATTTCTGTGATAATTATGAGATCCAGAAGTGTCTTTAAGTTAAAGTATGGTGAAATGTTATATTTTATTAGATTCAAAGTGTTATTTTGGAGTTGTTAGTGAAGCCATAAGTTACAGGGTGAACAGGGCAGCTGGAGTATACAGAGAGAAAAGGCAGAGCACAGGTTGGATTATTGCCAAAGCAACTTTCAGATTGACAGACTTCCCAGTCGCAGAGAAAATGTAGTTGTCAGAGCTAATTCCAAGTCCTGAATGGGATGTTTAAAGAGCAAATCACTGAAAAAAGGAAGTATAGATTGGCAGCAGTGGCCTGTGGGAATGAATGTGAATTGTAAAAAATGCATGGATGAGTACGGACAGTTTATGAGAGATTTTTAAGCGCCGCTCACTGTGACTATGTTGAAATATGGCTTTTGTCTTGTAAAAGATGAGCTGAGTGCAGCATCTGCATGAGTTTACTTTATGTGCAAAGACATTTGTGACCACCAGCCACCACAGATGGGACCAGACAGGACTTCATGAATACTAAAACCTGCACTGATCAATAAACAATAAGTATGTGTGATGTGAAAGGGGTCACTCATGGTGACAAATCTACAAAAAATATCCTCCAGCTCTGAAGTTGCTCTCAGCCTTACGGAGCTTTTTAGTCTATTTTAGCTCATTTGTTTTCTGGCATGCAAACTCTGCTCTCATGGACCTCATTTCAGCTGCAAAAGGCAGCCATTTTCAGCTGAAAAGCTGCGATAAACTCACTGAACACTACTCACTGCTCAGCACCTCGGACACTAAACAGACAATGTTAGTGACTAACTGGTGAATGCTGCAGAGCATTTAATAGCAAAAGAGCCAGATATGTTTCTGAGAAGTTCATAGAAACAAAAAAAAAGAGCTAAAGGAGAGTGAATATTTGTGTGTGGTGACCAGAAACAAACCTTCAAATGAATAAAATAGACAAATGTTTGCTAACAGAGCCACCATATCAACTTTTTAAAGGAGTTAATATGCCAGATGTTTTGTTTGCAGCTTTATTATGCTGCCTCCAAGTGGCAAAGAATGAAGAATCAATTTATGCAGCTTTAAATGTATCAATTATAATCAAAGTTCATTGATCATAATGCCACGTGCCACGTGTGGCTCAATGTCATGCGCTCCCCCCTCCTGGTTATGTAGAGTATAATATAGTTTCTGTTTGTTAGTATAATGTTTTACATTGGGGGAAGAGTCCTGATCCGCCGGCTCTTTATAGGCTGATCAGAGGTTGGGGTCTGAGGTCTTTTTTTTCCATTCTGGCCAGCCCATCGGTCTTTTTGGGGTTTGGATAGCTTCGGTCCTTTTTTGGTTCAGTAATTTGTTTGTGGTTACTTTCATTTTGTTTTAATAAAAGAAACATGTTTTGTATCTCCTTGACTTGTTTAATTATGTTCGACCTCTTGTGGGTAACAAGCATTTCGGTGGGTCGTGCTGTAATTTGGGGGCTCGTCCTGGCTGAGGGTCAAAATAATTTTGGGGCTCATACCGGATGGGATCATAACGTAATTTTGGGGGTTGTCCGGGATGGTTTGTTACAGTCAGTATAAAGTTGTGTGTCCAAAGTCCATGATTTAAAGGACTGGTTCACCTTTTTTTTCTCTGTTCATAGTTCAAAAGGTCAAAAGCTTAGTTTGATTAATTTATTCATCGAACACATCCAGTACACATGAGGAGCCATAATTTCCTTATTTTTTTTCCTTCTTCACGCCTGCTCGGGCTCATAACAGGAAAACCTGTTTGTGTTTTGTAGCCTCACGCTCGATTTCACCCTCCTCCTCCTCCTCCTCACTAACTGCTGTCTTGTTGCTTCTGCCCGAGTGGCTCCCTCTGAATACGCCACTTGGTTGAACAATTAATTATTCTAATGATAGACCGCTACTCAGTGGTGCTTTAAACAGGGACACAGAGAAAGAGAGAGAGAGAGAGAGAATGGCACAGATACAGATAACTGGTATGAACCTTTGGTGTCTTGAAAGTAGGTGAGCCGCAGTCAGCGTGAATGTGTGCTACATTTTATTAATGTTTGTAGATGGATACACCATTTGCTTCTGAAAAACCCTTTTTTGAGGAGAGAGTATGTCAGGCTTTCTTTTGTAGGACTAACGGTTCCATTAAGAGCCCTTTTCATCAAAAGAACCCTTTTGGGAAGAAAGAGTTCTTCAAGGATTGTTGAAGTCTTTCCTCAGAGGTTTGGTAGAATCCTCCCTGTGGGTGCAGGTTAAATCCACTGGAGTATGAAAAGGTTCTTCTTGGTAGAATCCCCTGGGTGGGTTCTAGTTAAAACCCTTGGAATATTAAAATATTACTGGTAGAACCTCCTGACTGTGTTCTAGATAATACCCTTAGAATATAAAAATGTTCTTGATAAAACACCCTGAGTGTGTTCCAGATAAAATCCTTGGAATATTAAAAGTTTCTCTGTAGAACCCCCTGACTGTGTTCTAGATAACACCCTCGTAATATGAAACCATTCTTCTTTGTAGAATTGCCTGAATGTGTTCCCTTTGAATATTAAATAGTTCTCGGTAGAGCTCTCTATGTTCTAGATAATACTTGTGGAATACTGAAAGGTTCTTGGTAGAACCCCTAGTGTTTGTTCTAGGTAAAAACCTCAGAATATTAAAAGGTTGCTGGTAAACCTCCCTGTGTTCTAGATAAGACCCTTGGAATATTAAAGACAGACAGACAGATAGACAGATAGATAGACAGATAGATAGATAGATAGATAGATAGATAGATAGATATATGGATAGATGGATAGATGGATAGATAGATAGATGAGTGAAGATTCCCCTGTTACAGTGCAGTGATGAGGGTTAGTCAGTCAATAGCCCTGAGCAGAATCGACTCTGCAGAAGCCTTGACCACTTGACCAGACATCAGCTCTTCTACGCTGCCCTCAGGCCTCTCACACACGCTCACACACACATGCACACGCACACACACGGAGTATCTAGGAATTCAGGCGGGCAAACACACAAACGTGCACACTTGCGCACACATAAAACACACCTTTCCTTATCTTAGGAATGTGCGTTTTAACATGAACTGGGTCAAATACAACACAGTCATGTACACACACAGACACACACACAGATATACACACTCCTTCAAAGGCCTTTCAGATGTCTTACTAGGGCATTTGGTACTCCCAACCGCACCCTCCAAACAACCACCATCCAACCCATTTCCTTGTTCCATGCAGCCCCCCGCTCCCAAATCTCCCCCTACTACCCCCACCCCACACACATCTCACCAGCTCAGCTTGCCCTCCAGCTTCATGTGAACAAAACTGGCGTAACACTTCCACCACAGCTAGCTCCACACAGGTCATTTTTACGGCTCGCATCGGCCGCGTGAGCCGCTCTTCCTCTCCCCTCTTCCCTCTTTATCCGTTCCCATGCAGCTTTTATTGTTTACCACTTTGAGAACTCATGTAAGTCCCTATAAAAAATGGATGCCCCCTCCCCTCTTCTTCCTCCGCCCCCTCCTCCTTTTTCCCCCCTTATTCCACTGCTTCATTTTTATGAAAAGAGGGAATAATCTGCATCACCTTCTTCCTCTTCTTCTTCCCCTTCCTTGCTGACTGTTGCTCTCCGAGTGCCAGTGAATCCCTCACGGGCGAGAGGGGAGAAGGTAAAGAGGAAGAAAGGAGAAGAAATAGTGAAAGGGTGAAAGAAGGGGAACAGAAGGATAAAGGACAAAGGAAGAAAGGGGAAATAGCAAGAAAAAGGTGTTGCTTCAAAGCCTGTTGTCATTGTCGAGGCAGTGCCAGCGTGCCAGGCAGGCAGCAAGCAGTCAGTCAGTCAGTCAGTCAGTCAGTCCCCTTGGCTTCGACAAGATAGATGCCCAGGGTTCGATTTGCATATGCTATTCAGGGCATGGTCGCACCATCTCTCCCTCTTTTTTTTTTTTATTGTTTTTAATCAGAGGCGAATGTCAACAGAATAAATGAAGTTGCGCGGCGAAGTGAAATTTTTATCACATCAGTGGTGGTTGGGTGGGTGTGGGTGGGTGTGGAGGGTGGTGGTGGTGGTGGGGGCAGGATGATGATGCCTCCACACATACCTCACACTCCACACCCCTTCACACACTCCCCCCACCACCACCACCACACACACATATCCTCCACCTCCATTCATCACAGGCCATATTGAGGGAGTGAAATTCAGTGGCGGTGCCGGTAATCAATGGAAGGGCTCCATATGGCGGGGATCAAAGGTGTCACATAGTGTGTGGTTCTGCTTTATTGCCAGCCAGCACTGTTAATTGGACAACAAGATCAGAGGCAATATTAAAATCCAATTAAATTGATATGAACAGATTGCCAAGTGATGTACACTAATGTATAATTGAGTATCAAGCAAATGCGAGTGGCCCGTCTCGAGCGCCGAGCTGCTGAATAAATGATGGGCGAGCCGTAGAGGACGGAAACAAGTTTGCACATTAGCCCCCCCCCCCTCCCTCCTCCTCTCTCCTTCCCCTTCCCTCCCCGCTCTCTGGGCCCTCAGATGTGGAGGGACACAGGATTTTTTTTTTTTTACCGTGCCTCCTTTTTTTTTTGGAACTGGCTGACATTCTTAAAGGGACATTTTTGTCCTGCATAATAAGGGCGGAGGAGTGTAGGGGTTGTCTGTGTGCGCTTGATGAGGGCAGAGGAGGAGGAGGAGAAGGTGGAGGCTCGTGTGTGTGTCTATATGCGCATATCCAGAGGGAGGGGCGGGGCTGACGTGTAACATTTTAAACGGCGTAATTCCATCACACGCACACGGCTTTAATTTGAGTTTAATAAAATCTAAATGATTTATTGCCTTTTTTGCTGGAGCAAAAGCAAGTGCATGTTGTGGTACTTTGCCTAATCAGGCATAAACACGGACAGCCCCCGTCTCAGCGGAGAGGCTCCACGATATGGAGTGCTCTTTAAGAAAAAGAAATAAATAAGCAGATAAAGAAGGATGCTCTGATGCTATTTAACAGACCAACGAGGCCTAGTCCAAGGTGACATTCCCTGATAAGGTACACTTGGACTGTAGCCCAAAATAATCAAAAGTTCATCACCACTCATTCATTTATTAATTGAATATTTTTAGCCTTGATTTAATGCGTCGAGCTGTAGTGCTAATTCGTGACATTGGGAGGCCGATAAGGAGATTTACATTTCAAATTTTAATGATATTTTGGCTCTAGCGATCACTCCCTTTTTTGGGGGCTAATTATTTATTTCTGTTGTTTTGGTTGCGGTCCAGCATATGCTGTGTTTTTTTTTCTTCTTATTTCACCCCCCGCCTCCCCTCTTTCTTGCATTAAGCTGGTTTCCTTAATTAAGCGGGCACGGGACTCATTAGCTGCCATGGCGATGGGGTGGCATGATGTGCCCGTCTCAGTTCCCGCCGGCGATGCCCGGACAAAGTGCCTGGGGAGCAGGTGCTGACAAGGTCGCGGTGGCAGCGTGCCATCTGGACCGAGGCTCGGGCCCCATCGCCGCCTGGCTCTTTGTGGCGGTGGCTGTGGCTAATGCCATCCACCAACAACCCTGACTCAAAGACATCAAAACAGCGCCCCAGCTCTTAGGAGATCTGTGGACTTAACAACCGCTAAAACAAAGGCGCAATAATTGGTTTTGGCGCAATCTGTCCTTCGTTTGCCACTCAAGGAGCTTTTGTGGTTATTAAGTGAGCTCGGAACAGAAGGCACATTGAAGGTTTTCTTCATTTAAGCGTAATGCGCCTTCATTTGCATAACATAGAGATGTCCATTGCAAACACATATATTTGTGCATATATATTTATGCATCATTGACAACAATACATAGGTGTCCAGAATTAATAAACATATCCTTATAACTGTATGGAAAATATTAATAATATTATAATATTCTTTTGCCTGAAGACTGAAGTCTGAGTGTTTTTTTGGAAGAGCAGGGAAAAACCTTTTATGCTTTATTTGTTTTAAATGTTCCTGTTTCTTGCATCTGTGTTTTTGTCTCTAAATTATAATTTGTGAACTACATAGTATTGAATTTTTATTTTATTTCAGATTCATATTTATTTATTTCTATGTTATTGAGTTATTGAACAAAAATGTTTGTGAATCTTTATACTGAACATTATGTAGCACTATCCAGTTGCCCCCAAATCATAAAAATAAGCCAAAGTGCATTACTTTTCTTAGTACAATATGTAGATAATACATTTAAATATGTCTTTAAATTAGCCTATAACATAATCATACTGTCTACTTGTTTTACTAATGGGTGATGTTTTGCATGTTTAGAGGTCACAGCTAAAGTTTGGAAGTTCAGTTTGAAAAGTTATTTAATTAGTTCATTAGTGTATTTTCTTATTAGGTTTAGCCAAAATGTTGCCAGGACACTTAAAGCTGTGTCCACTTGTGTGTGCCACTAAATCAGCTGCGTGTGAAAAAAAAAAAAAAAACACATACTAGTGGTGATGCACTCTCAGACAGTAATTAACTTGTGTTTTGATTTTGTGCAGATTTTTTTCCTCAGCTGCCACGAGGAAACAATTTGCAGTTTTCTGCTGCAGCTCCAAAATGCATCTTGTCATGTGATGCTGCTGCTGTAAAGGTGATGATCCCACTCAGTGGCATAATAAACTTTCAACAAGTAGGAATAAATGGGACAGAAAAAACTATGTCTGCAATAAATCTGGCCATCGCTAATTTTACTTCTTCTAATGAACGCTCTGTGCTCCAGTGACAGTTGAACGAGTTTGGTAACTTGTTCAACTTTCTCCTTTCCTGTTTCTTGTACTTAGATATGCTGTGGGCTCATATATAGGCCTGCACAACTAATTGCAATATGGCCAAGTGCAATATCCAAATCGCAGAACCAGAAGGCACTCAAAATTTTTCAAAAAAGGAAAAACTGCATGTAGTGTTGAGTACATGACCTGGCCTAAAAATCTTGTTCTCCAGATGAAAGAAAACGTTTGGTGCAGACCTCAACAGACATCACGTCATCACAGTGAACATGAAAATTGTAATGCAAAACTGATCATTTCCACTAATAGCATTGCATATCGCAACTTCAGTCAAAATAATCATCATATGACTTTTTCACCAAATCATGCAGCCACACTTGTAAAAGTTGAAGAGAAAAACAAATTTTGAACATGATTAAGTTCTTAAGTTAGCCAGAGTTTTGCTAACATTAGTTAACTAGCTATCATTCTGCCATAACTCCACCTTCAGAAACTATGCTGTAGTGGTATCCACAGACTCATAGTTTGAAGTACAGAGGCACTGACCAAGCTGCCGTAACGCATCAGGAGTGAGAACAGGGTGGAAATGATGCTTTAGGTTCTAGATTTACTCATTTTTAACCCAGCGTTCACATACACACCCCTGTGTATCATGGCTGCCTCACATATTCTGTGTCCATTTGGAGCAATGTTTGTGCACATACTCAGAAATCAACACTATTCATATGTGAATGCAAATGTGTGGTCAAACAGCATATATATCTCCGCCCTAACCAAAAGGAGGGAATTACAAGCACTTCTGTTCTAGATGGTTTTGGTCTGATGCATTCTTAGTCTTGGTAAACCTCTCGACCAGAGGTACCATCAACATTATAGCTGTGTTGTTATGTTATTATATGAACATTACTGAGCAGAATAAATCAAAGTTAACATTAATCTAGAAAACCACGACATCTTTTCTCTTCTGTAATGGACATTTGGAGGGAACTGTTTTGTAAATGCCACACAAGATTGTCTAAACTCGGACCGCAAATGCTAATCACAAATTACCAAACCCTGGCGTTGGATGTCATTCAAAAACTCCTCCTAAAATTAAGTGAATGTCAGAGAGCAAATGTTTACCGCAGCGGTATGAGGAGCTTGCAATTTGCTCTCTGCTTTAAGCTGCTGTACAATTTGTCATGAGCATGTTGGTTAGGGCGGTTTAGAAATCCAGAAGAGGATCCCAGTTTCCTCCCCGACACCGGTGTGGTATCACCTCCCTCCCCGCTGAGCTGCAGAGTGTCACACGGTTCTCAGGCTTTGACTTATGGAGCTGCTTGTTGCACTCTATTTGAGGCGACCATTCCACTGTGGGGCTCGCTGATCACAAGGCCTGCACACACATAAAGACATGTATAACCCAGAAGGAAACCCATACTTAAGCACTGGTCATTGCCCACTCCATCCCTCCCCACATTATTTTACAACCTCTGCGGCCTCTTTGCCAGAGGCCTTGGCTGTCATTATGCGGTCCAGTGTTTGGGTTTGCAAGCGTTCACCCTCTGATTTGGAGGACGGATGCTTTCTTAAAAAAACGGAAGGTATAAAACGTGGTTTAATCCTCTTTGCTTAAAGGTCATTAAGGGTCCGGGCCCTCTCAGTAAAACACGGGCCTGAGCACCACATATGGATATTGAGAAGTGCTCAAAGAAAGTGCAGATGTTTATTTTAGAGATTTCTTGGAGGCTGGTTTGTGGTCACCCATGTGGTACAAGGCCGAACATGAAAGGAAACGTTTGATTTGAATGCAGGAGGACTAACGGGCCTGTCGCACACAAGCTCTCCGCGTGGATGGAAAAATGCGTCCATACTGTGAAAGCCTGAACCTCCCCGAAGCAGGAAGTGAAGTGTAAATATGATACAAAACATGATGTTGAAATTTTGTGATCATGCTCGTCTGAGCAAAATACACACAAAACCCATCAAACAATTGAATTCCTGGTAACACTTTATAGCATCCATCGTTAATAAAAACATATTTAAACTTAAGTCAGTAGTTATTTTAGTTATTTGTATTTAACTTTTCCAAAATATAAAATTCAGAATCTCTTTCATGTAGGAACAACTTTCTTTCTAGTAGAAAATAAAGCAGCTCTGGTAGATTCCAAAGTGGTTTTGGTAGATTCTACTGCAGAAAAAGAAGTTCCTACATGAAACTGCTCACCATAAGATTTGTGGATTATCTTGAGTAACTGGGTCATGATTCTGGAAACAGACACTAGTTTTGAGTTTTTCAAATGCATTTTTTAATGCTTTGAGCACCACAAGCCGAGTGACATTCAGTCTCATCATACTGGAGAGCAGGGAGACATCTCTGTGGCCGATATCTCCAAAACTCAGCATCTCACACCAAAACAATCCAGATGGATAAACAGCACTACAGGCCAGAGGAAAAATATGTAGTTTTGATTTTGGGATGAACTGTCTCTTTAAGACAAAATAAATCAATAATCCTCTATGAATTCATTAATTTTCTGACACTCTGCCAACTTGAGCAGGTTATCAAAATGAATGTACTGTAAGCAGAGCCCAGGGACGATGCAAAACTCACTATTTTTGTGATATTTTGCTAAAAGAGAATAGTAGAATCAGTGGTCCAGAAGTCAAGAATTTCTATTTTTCGCTTCTCTTATTGCAACATCATTTCATCAAAAAAATACCCTCTCCAGTAATTAAAAGTGCATAAGCACTTAATGTACTTTGACCGCTGATACACACGACAGTATTTATGGCGAAGTTAAACTGGTGTTTGCCTACACAGGGATAAACAGAACCGCGTCTGAGGGATTTTCTTGAAGTCTCCTAATTTAATCCTCCAGTCCCTAATCTGGTGTGAACCCCTAAACCCTTCTGCACACAAAAGCTGACCGACATAATCCCCGGTGTAGAGAGATGGCCACTCATTCCCTCGCTCTCAGGACCGCGAGCAGAGAAAAACGACTGCTGCGTTCCTTAACCACGGACATTTCACATATTCACCAACCTCGTCTCTTTGTCAGTCATCCCTTCATCTGCTGTCCGTCTTCACATTGCTACAGACGTGTCTCAATGTGTGACAGAGCAGAAGCACAAACCAAAGACGTCACTGATAAACACTGTGCAAAGGGGAGAATGTGAGAGAAACACTTGACCCAAAGGTATTTGCATTTCCTCCACCTTGCTCCAGTATGATCAGAGACGTGTATTTTCCTGTCACATCATTTCTCTGCAGCACGTAAAGTAAGAATTAAAATGGCAGAAACGGACAGCCTTGACGAGCGTGACTCCTACCCCCTCCGTTACTAAAATAAACCATATTATTTGGAGAAATTCCATGATTAGGGCCGAAGGAAAAAGCAGGGCCCTCAGTTAGGGGTGGAAGAATGAGTGGTTGGTGGAGGGGAGGGAAGGTTGATGGGTGGAGATGGACGGGTGGGGTGTGGGGGGCACAGTAGGGGGCTAATTCTCCCCATGCCCTGCTGCAGCTGTGCCCCTGAAACTGACTGACAGATCCCCGTGCGTAGGGGGGTTTCTGCATATGTCAGAACAGTGAGGGGCCTGCCAACTTCCTGGTACAGTTTTCACACTTTATATAGCAGTCCATCTTAAAGTTTCTCTCTGGGGAGCAGCGCGGTCGCAAATGTTTTGTTTTTTTTCACCCGGGCCAAAAGGTCATTTTGGTGGAGCTGTTTGTGAGCTGTTTATGAAGACTGTCTGAGTTCTGTATTAAATGCAAACTTAAAGGACCAGTGTGGAGGATTTGGTGGCATCTAGCAGTGAATCTTGCAGATTACAAACACCACCTCTCACCCTCCTCTTCCAAGCATGCAGGAAAACCTACAGTGGCCACCAAACATGTGCAAAACGTGAACTACTGCTGTAGAAACATGCTGCCTCTGTAGATCTAAACGGCTCATTCTTATGTGAGGAAAACACTAATACACTAATGAAAAGACACGTGTGAATTTATATTCTATTTCTGCCATTTTCTAACAATAAATCCCTGCACTGTTTAAAAAAAAAAGCTGAGAAAAGAAAAAGAAAGAAAAGAAAAAAAGATCCAAGGCACTACTCTGGCAAAAAAATTAAATTAAAGAGCCTTTATTCAGATGGCTGTTTCATGACGAAATTCTCACAACAAATATAATGCTACATGGCAGCACACACAGCCTTTTTCAGGGTGAAACCATCAGCTCACACTTTGCTACTTAGTAGATTCAGGTTGATTGCAAACACCTGCTAATTGCAAACACCTGACGGTGAAGCCAGTGAGCTCACAGGTCAGAGTTTGCTGTTACTTATTGAGATCAGGTTTCACTTTTTATTTCCTTTTAACAGGTACAGTACAGTCACATGCTCACAGATGCAACAAGGTCACAAACGTCTTTAGGAGACACACCATGAGTTTTGTCATCCCCTCAATGTCCATACATAGTTCAAAAAAGAATAAAACATGAAAGATAATAGAAAAAAATAGAGTTGGGTCACATGTAGCATAAACAGTCTTCTTCAGGGTGTAACCATGGTCCAGTCCTAATGTCCGCCCTCACAGACTCACTGACTCTGAGGCGTGGTGAGTCTGTGACTGCTCAGGACTGTCCCTCTGTCAAATCATTAAGTCCATGAGGGCTCTTGCAGACATTTTTATAAACTTAATGCACACTTTTTTGTAAGTCCACATTTCTGCAGACTTTGCCTGAGGGAATTACCCACAGTTCATAGCATAATGGCATTAAACGCGGGGTTACTGGGGAAACTTATGCAGTTCTCTTGATTAATTTCATTATTCTATATGCAAAGTGTTTCTTTTTTTCCCAATTCACAAACAGAAATGTATTAAGATCTCACATTTTCTTCTTGAAGTGAATTCTTAACAACTCAGTTTATTAAACAACAACAAAAGTACTAAGCTTTCAAAATTATCATGGAACATTTTGCCCTGAAACCTCTGACCGAATATATTTTTATTTGTGTATATGTGTACGCCTCTTTTTTATTTTTATGTAAGTGTCTTGCTGTCTCATTCCTGTTTGTAACATTCCAGCACCTCAGAGTCTCTCACACTCAAATACTGCAGGTGATATCAGCTAAAGTCTGTGAAGGTTTAGGACTGAGGGGGGACACTGGGACTGAACCCATCAGAGTTTCCTCTTCAGTAGATTCAGGCTGATTGCAAACACCTGAGCCTGAAGCCAGTGAGCTCACAGGTAACACATGCAAAGTGTGACCACTGAATGTTTCAGGAAGAAAGAATAAGAAGGACAAAGAAGAATAATGATAGCAAATTTTTACTTTGTGTTTTTAATTTTTCTAGGTTTTAAAAAAATATTTTTACTATTTTTATTACTTTGTTTTGTTTTTTCACTTATTTTTCTATTTTATTTCTTTCCCCTCCTAATATAAGCATGAAAAACAATGTTTTCTTCTTCTTTTCTTCCTGTGTATGTCTGTTTTCTCTGGCTTCATGGATGAAAATTATTATTCACCAATACTTGGAACTATGTATGGACATTGAGGAGATGTCAAAACTCATGGTGTGTCTCCTAAAGACATTTATGACCTTGTTGTGTCTGCGAGTATGTGACTCTGCAGTCCAGACTTAAAAAGAAATAAAAAGTGACTCATGATGTCAATAAATAACAGCATGATGCTGCTGCTTCAGACTGTTACCTGTGAGCCCACCGGCTTCACCTTCAGGTGTTTGCAATTAGCAGGTATTTGCAATCAGACTGAATCTACTAAAGAGGAAAGTGTGAGCTGATGGTTTCACCCTGAAGAAGGCTGTGTGTGCTGCCATGTGCAGGTTGTGTCCCAGCTCTGTTTTAACATGTACAAGCATCGTGTTGTTAGACTTTCATCATGAAATAGCCATCTGAATAAAAGCTTTTTAATATTTTTTGTCTGAAGAGTGCCTTGGATCTTTTCACTGCACTTGTTTGAGCCTCTGAGCACTCCAGACTTTTTCTTTTTTGATCAAACTCTCAATTTTTTAAATAAACTAAACGTTTTCTCAATCTTCAATCTTTTGTGGAGATTTACTTAATTCTTCTTTCTTTGAGTTTGAAATTTGAGTTTTAGAAACTCCCCAAAAATCTGCATTTCAAAAATTGTTCACAGTGAGCTGTGAACCTCTTGACCTTATTATTATTGTTTTTTGTTGGGGGGGGGGGGTTCTAAAACTCAAAGACTCAAGTTTATTTAAGAAGAAAGGTAAATAATCTCAACAAAACATTTAGTAGTTGGTAAAACTTTTTCCAAATTTAAGAGTTTGGGTTTGGCTCAAGTACGATACCTTGAAATTTAGAGTTTTTTAAAAAAATGTTTTCATGTTTAAATTTTCCACACTGGGCCTTTGATTTAAAAAAAAAAAAACTTTTGTTGGTTTATAAAACAAAATACATTTCTGATCTTCTGCTTCTTTATTAACCATCCAGACATCTCAGGTCATCTTTCTGTCCAGACTGAACATGGAGAGGCAGCATTCACTTTTTTATGACCAACATATCTGGAACAAACTCTCAGAAAAGTGCAGGTCTGCAGCTGCTCTCAGTTCTTTCAAATCAAGGCTGAAGACTTTTCTTTTTGTCTTTTCATTAAACCAAATCCGAAGCCTTTAATTAATATCTTAAACTACACTGGAACTTCCTGTCTTATCTTACTTTTATTCGATTTAAGTCTTAATTCTTGAAATGTCTTTTTTTTTATATTGCTTTATATTCCTTTTACATTTGGTCATGATGCCTTTTATTTTTTTATGTAAAGCACTTTGAATTGCCTTGTTGTTGAAATGTGCGATATAAATAAACTCGCCTTGCCTTTAACAAAGTTGAAATTTAAATACGAATTCTCTTCACTTTTTCTGCAAGGAAATATGAAAACCGATAAAACAGCCATTATGCATATTTTCCTGTTTTGCAAAAAAGGACAAAACAATTTTTGGGCGTATAAACAGCATCTCAGCCTCGAGCATGAGAAGCACTGACAAATTCAACTCTATAAACTGAACATTTACACAGCTTTTTTAGACAAGTTTAACTTGGTGCCCTGGTAACTGAGGGGTTAAGATGTGAACTCTGGACTGTAACTTCCTGGTTCAAATCTGTCAAAGACCTTTGTTGCATCTTTCCCTCTTTGTCTCATTTTGTGTTTTCTCTCTGCTTATCACTGTTTAAAGGCATAAAGTGTGCAGACCAGACAAAGATGGCATTAAGCTAAGCTTCCTCTCCTTTTTACAACGTTCAACATTCTCCCACTATATGTTCCTTCTCGTTCATGTTACTTCTTGACCTGCTGTTGCTGCATACTTCTGCTGCGTTCAAGACAACGTTGAGGGTAGGAATTTTCAACCTTCTTCTAGGAAAAGCACAATCGATCAGCACTCAAATTCCTATAAGTGAACTCGGGCAAATTCATCAACCCAGACTTCACAAAAGCCTAAAATAACACATACAATCTTATAGTAAAACCTGTTCTAGATGTAAACTGATGTCAAAATATGTTAGACATGTTATTAGGTTGTGTACACTAAGATGTCTCATTTTTCCTCCTCTGTCATCAATGCAAGGATGCCGAGGGTTCAATTGTGTGAACACTTGCCAAAGAAACTCATCAATTAGTCACAGTCAGCCATGTTTTTTTATTTACTTTTGACTTCATGCACCTGGAACGATTTGAGGTCAAAAGTTGAACATTTCAGCCACAAAATTCCAACTTCCAACTAAAAGGAAACTACAACTAGCATCACGTTCTACAAGCTTGTGTTGTAAAATGATTAATCAATCAACCTTGTAAACCTTTAACCTGCTGCTGACTTGCTAAAAGTCTGCAAAACTGAGAAGTAGGTAACAAATATACAGGCTTAACATGGACAGCCTTGTTACCACTTACTCTGTGGTGTTTTACTCAACATAATGATGCATCATGTTTCAGATACTGAAGATTTGTCCTCAGAATCACATGTTAGTTATTCTGCACAAGTCAAGAGTGAGTGAGTTGCTGTTCTGTGCACACAAGACAGAAACACTTTACTTTTCAGAAACCTGTGCCATGAGCAGATCACAGTCAACCTCCAAACTAAACACTCACCAACAGAAACAAAGAAAACTGGATACATCAGCAAGAGGAGGGGAGCATGTAACAATGACAAACTCAACCCAAACCCAAGCTGAGTCTTAGCACTTGGCCAATGGATGAGATCAGAAAAGGTTCTACTTTCGTCAGGGGCACTGTCATGTTGTAGGCTACTGATGGTTTGGGAATCCTGTAAAGAGTTTTCCTCATATTATACGTTATTGTTATTTTATATGCAGAGTTTCAACCATGAATACAGCAGCTAAAATATATTGTCAAGAGCAGATGATGATACTTTAGTACAATAACCATCCACAATTTAATACCACCATAGTATCTTGTATAGAATTAGAGCAAAATTTAATGTGGTACACCTTCGCTGACAGCAGAACAGACGCTGCTTCAGCAAAAAAACATAAAAATAAACATTGAATATAGTGGGTTAAATACCCAGGATTATAAATCGGTGTAAATTCAGCATAAACAAGGGATGTACCTCTTTCCATACTGCTGAGAGGTTTTTTTTTGTTTGTTTGATATGTTATTTTCTTTGCCATTATTTGGCCTGTTCTGCTGAGCAGCTCCTCTAAGCTTTTAGCTGAGGTGAAGGTCATGTCAGGACATTTAAGAAGAAAAACAGAAATATGTCAATCCTTCCAGAAGACGGCAGTGAAGTCCAGTATGGGGTTATCGAGGCGCAGATTAAGATCAGATACAAACCAGACATCCAGAGACGCAAACTTTTACAAACGCATTAAGACTAGAGACTAAAAGGCATTAAAACCAGAGCGGTCGAGTAACAGGCAGCCTCACGGCGTCTGACATCATCAGCAGTCGATTGGCATCTCACAAAACGGTCGTTGCTGCTTCTTCCTTGTTAAACATTATCCAAAGACTGAACTGACATATTGACCAGAGTCATCACTTAATCATTTGATCATTTACCAGGTTATTACTATACTACTGTTAAGTCTTTCATTTAGACCAGTTATAACTTTGGTGAAATAAACCAGCTGCTAATTTAGAATTCTGTTGAATTTATGGAACATCATTTACTGATTTTTGTCCCAAGCTTTGGATGCCGACTTTCAGAAACTGTGAGGGAGTTTTACATCGTCCTCATGGCTGCAACTCACTAACGATCTCACTGCTAATGATATGGTCACTTTTTCCTTCTTTTGTCTCTAACCTCTCTCCCAAAGAAACTCAGAGGAAACTGCACACCATTAGCAGCAAATCACGGACAAATTGACAAAACATTCCAATTATATCCGTGGAAAAACATCAAATAAAAGAAACGCTGACTGTAACTAGGAAAAGATTCGTCCTGTGACCTTGATTTGGGACCTGCTCATAAAGGGCACCCATAGCCAAACTGGAGAGGAGCCGGAGAGGAGAACGGGCATTTAAAATGGGAAGACATGAAACGCTGAGCTGTTAGAGCAGCCGCCCCTCCTGTGGCGGGACCCTAAGCGCAGTAACCTTATATCAAAGCCTGGCATGTAGCAGAGCATCCAGGGAGGAGCACATTAATTATTGAGGAGCATACGGTAACAAGCTGTGAGAGCCAGCGACGGCCTATTGTAAGGAAGACTAGCACCCCATGTCCGATTATCTATTGTTAACCTCATTTTTTCCTGTCTCAGTGAGCGCGCTGGCTATGAGCTGGAGAGAGATATCCACTGTCATTCTGTCTCTGAACACACATACAAATACACGTCAGGGGCTGTTCGGGAGGGGAATGTTTTCTTTGGCTTTCTATTATACTCTAACACAAACATCCAGCACACACACTCACACACACACACACACACATAGTTGGATGGCTCAAAGGGCAAGTTATTGTCTCAAACGGGAACAACATGTCAGCCTCGGGGGATTTTGACCGAGGAACCTGCTAGTGCAAAAAGGCCGTCTGCAACCGTTCTCTGTCCTGTGTTTCACTCCTCCTCTGCTCGCTGTCTTTACTGAAGGGGAGAAGAAGATGAGAGTTTGGACTAAAACTGAGCTCTAACATGGATAAACATTTAAAAAGTCAGTAAATACTAGATAAAGTAGTTATTTCATCGATCAGCTCTTAGGATTAGCATGCCATGCTCATTTTTTCAATGGAAAATAAAGTATTTGTTTGAAATTAGAGACATTTATTTTGTAGGCTTAACTCTTTCCCTGCCAGCGTTTTTGATAAAGTTTCCAGCCAGCGCCAGCATTTTTGACAAAATTCACTGATTTTTCAACGCCCACGGAATATTCAGTTATTCAGTGAATATGTTAACATGGAGAAGTATATCAAAAGAAAGAACAGATCTAAATTTTGTTCCAGCTTCATTCATCCTGTTTTTATAAGCACTTGAATGTTGGTTGGTTGCATCAAAAAATCCACTTTTAAGCCAAAAAAGGAGAAAACGCCGTTTTTGTGAAAGAGGCATTTTTAAGCAGAATATGGACTTTGTGGTTTTATTTTTGTTTTGTTTTTTTATCACTTCATATTACGTGTGTGACATCACCGTTAGGTCGCCCACCCCCCTGCCCTAAACACTGTCTGAGAGGCCCAGGAGCTGGAGTTCTGCCTGCTCCAGCTGTGGGGCAGGTCCCAGGGACCGCAGTGTGAGCAGCCTCGCTCTGTCACCGGGTCATGATGCTCTCTGACCAGCAGATCTGCAGCTGAACACCTATATTTTCATGCTAGACAACACCATCTTCTTCTTCGGCAGCTCAATTTTTGTTCGTCAGATAATATGTCACGGCCTCCCCTACAGCCTTGATGAGATGTCTCGACAATGGCGGGATGCAGAAATGGCTCCTGGGCTGGTGGCTTGAGACCCCTGGAACAGGAGCTGAAAAGTCTTCTTTAAGACAGTCCTATTCCCATCAGCAACAAACTTTTTGTCTTTTTGTCTCCACAGAAGAATTTAGTAGATAAAGTAAATTAACACAATCATGTGACATTGGCCCAATTCTAGAGGATAATTAGGCAGATTTATGGTCGGTTGGTGATTTCCTGTAGTATTAAAGGAACAGTGATGGAGTATTGAGCAGAATTTGGCCAATGGCAGCGAGGCAACTGGAAAGCGTCACCAGCCAGCTGTTGAATCCTTGTTGCAGTATTTTGCATTGGCCCTGTTTGGGACTGACAATAAAACTTTAACCTCCAGCTCAAAATGTATAAGCAATGCCAATTCCGTCTTCTCAGCCATAACCTCTGGTGCAAATATGGCACTCCAGCTGACCGGAGCTGTGGCTGAATTGTCTGGTATGGGCGTTATACTTAAAATATTAAAAAATGGTTAAATTTGTTATTATGTCAGATTCTGAAGATATGAAAACCCTCTAGAGTGAGCCAGGCATGAGGAGTACCGTAGCATTGATATCAGGGTTCTTGATATTTTGGAGTGGTGATATTGGGGTTCATTATCGTTTTCAGCATTGGTATTGGGATTCTTTATTATTTTAGCATGGATGTTAGGGTTTTTTATGATTTTTAGGTTTAACGGGGACGTGTATGATTTCTGGCGTTGATGTTGGCATTCTTAATGGGTTTTATTGTTGATATTAAGGTTCTTAATGATTTGTTTGCATTGACTTTGGGATTCTTTGATTTTTAGCATTGATATATGGGTACTTTTAGATTTTAAGCATTGATATTGAGGTTCCTAATGATGTTTAGCATTGATACTGAGGCTCTTAATGATTTCTAGCCTTGATATTGGGATCCTTCATGATTTTTAGCATTGATATTTGGGTTCTCTGTGATTTTAAGCACCGATGACAGTCCTTGGTGGCATCAACCCCTGCTACTGCAGTCAGTCCTCTTTGTAAATGAAGACAATACTAACCTCTTGTTAGTATCAGCCCATTCTTTATGTATCAATGCCATCACAGGGCAACAAAGCTCACGGAAGATTACATAAAGTCCAGATGTTGGTGAGGAGAATGGCTCCAGTGATCACACACCTACAGCACAATAACAATGTGATTTCTGATAGTCGCTCGTATCAAGGCTGAGAAGTGAGTCATTTGCTGAATATAATGCCTTGCTGGCATTAATGAGAATTCGAAGCATTCAGCCTCACTGCTCAGTGTTCGCAGTCAAACAGAATAAGGCCTTTGAATTGTGTCTTGGAGGCTCGGCAGCCACAGCATTGAGATACGGTGAGAACAACAATGTGTGGGTCAAACTGAGAGAGACGAACAAACTTCAGTAGATGGTATTATTCTCTTACATGAATATTTAACCGCAATTCATTATTATTATTATTAGACATAATTAACAATGATGAGTTATTGCTATGAAGAGTTTGGACAAAGAGAAAAAGTTTAAAAGTCAGGAAATTAAAAATCGGAGAGTTTGATAAAGATCCTGGCTAAAAAAATCCTGTTGTGCACACACACACACTCTCTCTCTCTCTCTCACACACACACACACACACACACACAGCTGTATGTGTAAAGTGAATGAACTCTGCGGGGCTGACCGGTGTTGACCGCCCTTTGATCGCAGAGTGGTTTGTTTCCTCAGGCCCGTGACCTCTGACCCCTGCTGGAGAAAG